>WNNG01000052.1:0-123269 GCA_018208015.1 Medicago ruthenica | reverse complement strand
CACTACACAGAACAACCGTACGGCCTCAACCATTACAACACAAACAACCAAAGCCAACCGTCCTCCTCCCTCACCTCTCAAAACCGCAGCCACACGCACAGCTTTCCCCCCAAACAGAAACTCAATCAACAGCCTCACACGCCCTCAACATAACCACAACCGCAACCTCTCTCCCATAACCAAACCGCAACCTTCCCACTCCCAACCCACTTCCACCGTACGGCCTCCAACCACTCACTCACGGCACTACAGCCCAAACAGCCATTCAGCCACCAACATTCCAACCACACCTTTCCTCCCTCAAAAACGCACGGCCACCTGATACCATTCCCCTCACACAACCATTTACCACAACATCACCAAACCCACACTACCCAAAACCAGTCACAATCGCCCCTCCCACAACTCACACGCATCCAACCTCCCTCTCCCCTCCACACAGCCGTAGGTTCACACCACCACCCACACGGTACGGCCCCAATTTCTCCTTCAGACACCAAGCCAATCGGATGAGAGAAAGAGAGGAGAAAGAGAGAAGGTAGAGAGAGAAAAGCCTTAAAAAATGAAAAAAAACGTTTTTTTTAAAAATTATATGTAGAGCTTGAACCGGTTCGGTTCTCTTGAACCGAACCGGTTTGTTTGTTTCTCTCTCAGCCCAATGGGTTTAGCTAAGCCCAGCATCTTTCCTTCTCCCTCATTCTCTGATTGCTGCTTGCGCACCCTCCCATCTGCTTCTGCACCCCCTTGTTTCTCTATTTTATTTTCTTTTATTTGCTTTCCTTTTATTTCTTTCCTTTCATTTTATTTTTAGTTTCATTGGTATTCTCATGCATTTTATTGCCTTTAATTCTTTAGCACATCATGCATTTTTATTTTTTCATTTTTCTTTTATTTCATGCATTTTTATTTTAGTTTTTATTCTTAGCATATTTATTTAAAGCATTTGCAGTTTCGTTTTTTTTCTCGTTTATCATTTTGTCATTTTTATTTTTACTTTATTAGAATGTAATTAGGATCAATGTAACAAAAATAAATGAGAATATACACCGACACCACACTTTATTTATTCTGCTTTATGTCTTTTATTTATTTTTATTTATTTCGCTTCATAAAAAAAAAAAATACAAAAATATTAGGTTAGTTTAATTTTCAAAGGATTTCGTGGTGATCCAACGTCACCACGAAAATTCCTCGCGTTTATATTTTTAGTCTTAGTTAATTAAAAACAAAAAAACCAAAAACATGCAAATAATCAAAAACCACAAAAAATCTTTTCTTAATAAACCTTGATTTTCAATCAAGTGTCCATTTTTTTTCTTTTATTTTCTTTAAATAACCATTAATCAACTTTAATTACACTTTAACCATTTTCAAAATAAAAAACACAAACCAATCCCATTTTGCCACTTGGCTTTTATTTTTAAAACTTTTTTAAAAAACTAATAAAAAACATCAAACAAATCAAACGTCATTTTTTACCCCGAACTACGAGGTTTTGATCCCTCACGGGTACGTAGGCAGAGGACCTTGTCCTTCCAAATCATAAAAAATACAAAAAAACATTTTCTTTTTTTCACTACTTTAATTTTTTCTCTTAAAATAAATAAGCAAGTTATAGCCAAAATAAATAAATAAAATCAAGAGGTTCTCGTAGAGTACTACGAACGTTTAGGGTGCTAACACCTTCCCTAAACGTAACTAACCCCCGAACCCTAATCTTTTAAAAATGTGGAAATTTAGAACTTTTTTCCACTTTTCATTTAAAAAAATTAAAAGTTCAGTCGTGAATTAAAATTAGTGAGTCAACGCTAATCAATAGCTTGATCTCCGAAAATCACCGCGACATTGATGATGGGAATGCATGAAACAAAAAGCCCTAAAAGGTTCACTTTCGTCTCGGGCGGAACGAAAGGAATTTTTTTGAAAAAGACGAGACAACAAAACACATTACTTGGACCTATGAGTAACTTGAGGGAATGTCAACAGCGACCTAGTTGCGGTAAACTATGCCATGTGTTACAAAATTAACTGCCACCTTCTTCAACAGGGTGAGCTTCTGAACAATCTTGCACCAAATTAACAGATGGAGTCCCATGGCCAGGTAGTAGATTAGCTTGCACACTGGAGTTCGACTCTTTGAAGGACAAGATGTTAGCCTGGATCAACTTCTGGACTTCGGCTTTCAAGGCATAACAATGCTCAACGTCATGACCGGGTGCCCCTTGATGGAAAGCACAAGAAAGATGAGGTTTATACCCCCTTGGCAATCTTTCAGGTACCTTAGGAGGTGCCTTAGTTTGAACAAGATTTTTATCAAGCAAAGCGGGGAGCAACTCTGCATATGCCATGGGGATTGGATCAAAATGCGATATCCGCTGAACCCGATTCTGTTGTCGAGGCTGTTGTTGATGCTGTTGCTGAGGCTGCTTATGGGCCACCATACTTACCTTTTGCTCTTTCTTTCCTGAAAAGCCATTCCCAAGCCCCTTTGTACTGCTGGCAGCAAAAGCACTTTCCATGACTAAACGTCCTTCTCGGACTCCTTCTTCCAGACGCATTCCCATATTTACCATCTCGGTGAAATCTGTTGGCGCACTGGCAACCATCTTCTCATAATAGAATTGACCAAGGGTCTTCAAGAAGATTTTGGTCATCTCTTTTTCTTCTAAAGGCGGGACAACCTGAGCTGCCACTTCCCTCCAGCGTTGAGCATACTCCTTGAATGTTTCTTTATCTTTCTGTGTCATTGCACGGAGCTGATCACGATCTGGGGCCATATCCAAGTTATACTTATATTGGCGAATGAAAGCCTCACCAAGATCATTGAAAGTGCGGATGCTGGCACTGTCCAGGTTCATATACCATTTCAAAGCAGCACCAGTCAAACTGTCCTGAAAGAAGTGGATAAGAAGCTTGTGATTATCAGTGTGCATAGACATCTTCCTCACGTACATCACCAGATGGCTACGTGGACACGAATTCCCCTTGTATTTTTCGAAGTCAGGGACCTTGAACTTAGGCGGTATTACAATGTCAGGAACCAAACAGAGTTCTCGAGCATCTTTGCCAAACAAGTCTTTTCCCCGGAGAGCTTCAACTTCCCGTTGCATTCCGTCAAATTTCTCCTGAAGTTCAACCATCCTGTCAAAATTTCCAACACTTTCAGCACGAAAGATAGGCACGGCCTCTTGTTGGATGGAGTGGATAAGAGGTGTTGAATTTGTTGCAGCCGCTTGAGTGAATGACAGACCGGGTGGAGGAGTAAGCATGGTAGAGGTTGGCAAAGCAATCGAGATTGGTTACTCAAGAGCAGTGACAGCAGGCTGAGGAACTGACGTTTGGGCTTGGGAAGCTAACAAAGCATTCATCATGGAGGTCAACTTCTCCATCCCCTCCCTGAGACTAGCTACCTCTTCCCGGAGGTTCTGGTTTTCTTGCTCTAACAGATCCATTCTTTTTCTCTGATGTGCTCGAGTGTTGGGAACGCGAGTAGGCTTGAACACGTCGGGCCTCTTTCCTTGGTCGGCGGCTGATTGACCTTTTATTGGTGAACAAAGTGTAAGACTCGATTTAGAAACTATGAATGCAGTATGATGCATGATTATGCTTATGCAAAAAAAAGAAAGTTTTGTTATCGAAGGACTTGTCAAAGTAATTGTAAACATCATAGTTTGAATGTTTCATTTAAAATATTACAAACAATCCCCTTTTTAGGAACAAAGCCAAGGGATATGCTCAGCAGTTCATCAGTAGAAATCTTGAAAAAGTCCCGATATTTCAAACTTGAGGATGCCGAATGATCTCCCATAACGAGTTCGAGAAAACCCTCTGGACTAGTCATTAAAGATCCTAGCTTCCTTAAGCTTGTCAAATCTGGGCTTTTGAAATTGTATTTCTGAGTGTTTCTCTTTGTGAAGTTCATTCCTACGATGTTTACGACAAAACTCGTCTAAGTCTTTCGATACTTGATGAAAAAAGGTTTATGAATGAATGCATGTATGCATGATTATGCTAAAGAGCGGAGAAAACACGGTGAGGTTAAGTCCGTATTGTTGGAGCTGAGGGTAAACACGCCATTTGGTAAGGACTATGGTTTCATATGTACCTGTATCACGGGTTCTACCAAGTTCCCAAAGTCATTGACCACTTCCGAATATTGTCGGGTTACGGGACTACTCCCGGTCCAACAACGTCCGTAGGAAAGTCTCGTTTGAGTGTAGTATCGCGTATCAACCAATTCAAGACTACTCTTGATTAGCCACCGCACTACGTCCTAAAAGGCCAAGATGGGTTAAAGGTAACTAAAGGTCCTCAACTTCATAGGTCACTTGAAAATATCAATGCCGAACACGACTACTCATGCCAACATAGTAATACTTCCAAGATCCCTCCATTGAGCGGGGTTATCACATGTGCCACATCCGAAACTCACTCTCGGAAAGACACTATGATTATACCACCATCCTATCTTATGTTTCCCTCAAGTCCGGGTGTAGGACTTATCATACCACTCACGTAAAAAGATAAACACTTAAGCACGTATTTACAATTACAAATAATAACAAAGCATAAAGATAAAGAAAAGCAAGATAGGTTTAACCCACTTAGGATCGCTCTCCCCAGTGAAGTCGCCATTTTTCTGTTGCGGTGATTTTTGGATATCAAGCTATTGATTAGCGTTGACTCGCAATTTTAAGTCCACCACCGATCTTTTATTTTTCCGAGGAAAAGGGAGAAAGTTCGAAAAACCCTATTTTTTAGAGATCAAAGGTCCGGGGGTTGGTTACGCAAAGGGAAGGTATTAGCACCCTAAACGTCTATAGTACTCTATAGGAACCTCTTGCTTATTTTATCTTTATGCTAAAATAATTATTTGTTTGTAAATAAATGTTTAAGTGTGAAAAGACTAAAGTGATGAGAATAAAAGAAAAGAAAAATGTTTTTGTTATTTTGCTGATTTGAAAAGACAAAGTCTTTTGCCTACATACCCGAATGGGATCAAAATCATGTAGTTCGGGGTAAAAAGCCAAGTGATTTGTTTTGGTTGATTTTAAAGTTTTGAAAAAAAGTTTTGAGAAAGATAAGAGGCCGTAAAGGCATGAAAAAATAAAAGGAAGTGAGTTGATTGATTTTAATTGAAGAAAAAGAAGTTTGATTGATTAAAGATTGATTAAAAATTTGATTAAGAAAGAAAGGATAAAGATTGACTTTTTTGAAAATTTTGATTATAAAATGTTTTTGAATTTTGACTTTTTTGACTTTTTTTGTGAAAATTTTGATTAAGTCCTAAGGTCCAGAGACTAAGTTATGCTGAGAAGGTCTAAACGCGCCGGATCCCTCAAAATGACGTTGGATCAAGTGAGGGTCCTTTTCCTCGGATACGGTCCAAATTACATTATCGTCCTCGACATAAAGCATAAAAAATAAATGTGGTGTCGGTGCATATTCTCATTTATATTTTTTTTACATTGGACCTAGATACATTCTAATGGCAATAAGATAAATGATAAAAATAATAAAATAAAATTGCAAAGACATTAAAGTAAATATAAGAAATAAAAATGCATGAAATGCAAAACAATAAATAAATATGGTGCATAAAATAAATAAAGAAAATAAAAATTCAAGGCATAAAATAAATATGATGCTGAAAATAAAATGAAAAGAAAATAAAAATGCAAGACATAAAATAAACATGATGCTAAAAATAAAGAAGAAAAAGATAAAAATGCAAGACATAAAATAAATATGATGCATAAAATAAAGAAGAAGAAAATAAAAATGCAGGACATAAAATAAATATGGTGCTGAATACAAAAAAAGGAAATAAAAAAAAAGAAAATAAAAATGCAAGACATAAAATAAATATGGTGCATAAAAATAAAGAAAAAAAATAAAAATGCAAGACATAAAATAAATATGATGCATAAAAATAAAAAAAAGTATGCAAGACATAAAATAAATATGGTGCAGAAAATAAATAAAGAAAATAAAAATGCATGATGCAAGGCAAGAAAAAATAAACATAATGCATAAAATAAATAAAGAAAATAAAAATGCATGAAATGCAAGACATAAAAATAAATATGGTGCATAAATAATAAATAAAAATAAAAAAAATAAAATGATAGAAGGAAAGAAAAAAAATAATTAAATAAACAAAATGGCATAAGAAAATAAATAAAATGCAATAAATAGTAAAAAAACAAAGGAAAAAAACAAAAAAAAGAAGGTGGGGCCCGCGGTCAAAGGGGGAAGAAGTCAACTTCTTCTTCCTCCCCAAGAAAGCAACGATCAGCCAGCAACAGCAAGCAACACTTGAAAAAAAAATTCAACAACTCAAAAACTCAAACAGACCTCAAAAATCACAAATGAATATACCATCTTGCTCGATTTTTCGCACTGATCATGAATCTTTGCTTAGATTTCACAGTAGAGGTTTGTGTAAAAAGAAACGTAAACAACAACTTCAAATTCAAAAATGCAAAAACGTAAATTAAGCAATTCTAAGCAAAATTAAACATTGGAAAAGCTTCACTACACTTCCAGGAACACAAATCAATCAGAATCTACCTTGTTTAGACTTTGAAAATGGTCCAACTCACTAACACTTTTTCTTGGAAAATTGTGGTTTTAATTTCACGATTTTGGGTGGTTTTTCTTGAGTTTTTGAGTGTTTTTGGTTTGTTGGAAGTGTTTATGAACTTTTGATGGAAGAATGGTGGAGTTTCATGAAGAAATGAAGATTTTGGAATTTTTGATGAAAATGGTGATTTTCTCTACTCAATTTTCGGCCCCCTTCCTCACTGATTTTGTTGGGTACTTATAGAGGGATAAACTTGGTCAGCAAGGGTGCAAAATTAGGTTAAGTGGGGAGTAAGAAAGGGCAGTTTGGAATTTTTGCAAAAAATGAGTTTTTTGATACTTTTTTTTTATGATTTTTGGTGGTGAGTGATGATGTGTTGGGTAATGATGAGGTGTTATGTGTGAGGATGATTTTAGATGCACAAATTGTGGGGAAAGAAATGAATAGGAGTGAAATGTGCATTTTGGGTGAATTTGTCAAAGTTTAGTGTTTGTTTTTTTAAATTTTGATTCTTGATGATTTTGAAAATAATAAAAAAAAATGGTGTGAAATTGTGATTTTTGTGATTAGAAATGTAATAGGAATGAAAGGAAATAAAATTGGAATGTTTGGTGTGAAAACATATTTTTGAAAGAAAATTTGACTTTTGGTCAACTGTTGACTTTGGTCAAAGGTTGACTTCGGTCAACAGTTGACATTGATTAACATTGACCTTTTTGAAAAAAACAAAAATTTTAGGAAATAAGAAGAAAGAAAAGAAAGTTTTGGTTGGGGCAAAAATGGGGTATGACAATGATGAACTTAGCTTATTGCTCAAACTTGATTTTGAAAGTTTAAGTACATAACTTGTTTCGCAAGTTACTCAAGATTTATTGCTCAAAACTTGTGAAGTTTCCAATATCATGCGAAAACTTGGTATGGTTTGAACAAAAATGAGTTTTAACCCTCTTAGGTTCTGAACCATTAGTTAGAACCTCAAAAATTTGGCCTTTGGAAGCCTGAGTTCATGTTCTGAGTTTTGCAACCTTCGCAGAGCAACCAGAACTTGGCTCTGCGAACCCAAATTCTGTCATGGTCGCAGAGCGACCATGACTTTGCTCTGCGAAGTATGCGAAAAAAAGAACTCAGAAGCTGCTTCTGAACTTCTGTTCAGAAAAGTTCAGAAGCAGCTCCTGAGCAATCTTCAGAACCTTGAGGGGGTTAAAAAGCTTTGCAAATTTGGCAAGAAAATGTTTAAAAACAACTCAAATTGGTGCTTTGCAACTTTGAGATTCCTTTTGAGTTTCAAAAGGGGTTTTTTGTGCAAAATGAAATTAAACAAAGTAAATGATGCAAACAGCAAATCAAAATGAAAGATAAAGATTTTAGAACACTTACAGAACTCCTAGCAATGCTTGTGTAAGAGATAGGAAGTGGCTTGGTTGATTGTCTTTGCAAGGTTGGAATGTTGGAGGTTATGGATAACAAAAAGCTTTGATGTTCCAATTGGTTTTTGCTATGAGTTGAACTCTATTCTTGCTCTCAAAATGCTGTAATTGCTGTGTGTATAATGGTTTTTCAGTGTTTAAATTCGTGTGTTGAATGGCTATGCATTACATTCCTTTTATAGGCAAAAATGAAATCTATGCAATGATGAAAAAATCCCTAGAATCCAGCTGATTTGTGGGCTAAAACCAGGCTATCTTGCTTTGCATTTAATGCAAAAGTGAAGAGGGGACATTGCCTTGCAACCTTGGTCAAGACTTTGGCCAAATCCAGCCATTAATGCAGCTGATCTTTGAATGCAATGATGATGAAAAATCTGAAAACAGGGCAGCTTGCAATTGGGTTATTCTTGGGATTAATCCTTGCAATCTTGAGAGGTCAAGCAATGAAAACGTGCACTGCCATGTACAGAGATTGGGGGAAGCCAAAAGGGAGCATGTGGGCTGGTGTGAGGAAGGAGAAAGACAGCTGAAAACAGGGCAGCACAAACAGCTTTTTGGCAAGTGAAACCATCTAAGTTTGACTGGTTTTGGTGGAGGAAGAAGGAAGGAAAGAGAACAAGCAGCTGGCTGGCAAGCTCAGGGTTAGAGACAGGTCAATTGGGAGGGATGAGAGCTGACCAAGGGCAGTGTTGGCTGTAGTATTGCAGCAACAAACGAGGTAAGTATTTTTTGTATCGTCTCCACAGGGATTAGTGCGCTACTTCGAACCGTTCAACAATCGATATCGTTTTGAGTTAAGGGTTTCGTAAATTGGTTGCATAAACTAATTGAACTTAAAAACAGAAATAAAACGAAAAGTAATAGGGAATAAAAGTGTTGGAATTGGAGTTCATCAATCTTGCATCGAATATAACCTATAAATCATGCATATGAATTTTAGCGTTTTAGCGAAAATATCACGTATCGCTCGACAACGTCATTGATTTCCCAAATGACATCGTGAGATCGATCGTATCGTTTAATCGACGATTTCCCAATCAATCAAACGATCCGAAAGCATTACGATCCGAAACTTTGTGCGATTATCAAAACCCAAATCCATTTCTAGATTTTTCTTATTTTGATAGAAGATTATTCTAAACATAGATTCAAAAGTATTTGTCAATAGCAATTGAATCAAGCATGAGAATGACAATCAAGAATAACTTCAAAAACACATAAATTGCTAAAATCATATATTCACATAATCATGGATTACATCTAAGCTAGAAATATTACCTCCAATCCCAACAAAGGGAAGTTAGTTGTTCATTTTCATGACAACTATACAAAAGAGTAGAGAAAAGATGAAGATCATAACCTAAGTCTTGATTTCCCAAAGCCTTTGGTTGATTCCACAATCCAATCACTTTTGCTCCTTGAAGATCATAGCTTCTAGCCCTAAAACTAAGTCCTAAACTATTACTAAACTGAATTAAAAAGCAATCCCCAAATGGAAGTAGTCAATGATCCAGTTCTCTCTGAAAAATGAGCTAAAAATGCTTTTATAAAACTGATATTTTGTACGCTCGCTACAAGCGATGAGCTGGTCGCTTGTAGCGATGGCAGATGTCTGGCCAATGGGAATGTTCCACGTCAGCATGGAGCATTAAACCGCCCTTGGTCGCTTGAAGCGACCGGTCCATCGCTTGTAGCGATGAACTCTCCAATTTCCCTGCCTAAGCTCGCTAGTAGCGTGGCATCTGGCGCTTGAAGCGATGAAGCTCTGAAATTCTCTGCCTATCCTCGCTTGTAGCGATGGAGCGTGCGCTTGTAGCGATGAGCTTTGATCATTTCTTCATAATTCTTTGCTCAGCTCAGGTTCAAGCATGAAATTCCTACATAATTAAATGGGGTAAGACATAGGATCACAAATTTGACATTTAAATGATAAATTAAGAGCTTATCCTATGATAACTTGTAAAACAAGTAACATAAATGCCTTAAAATATATGTGCATTTTAACCACTTTCTGGCACTTATCACACTCCCCAACTTAAATCTTTGTTTGTCCTCAAACAAAGGACGCTACAAATAAGGAAACAAGCTTTAACCACAGTTTTGAGTAATGAGCAAAAGAATCTAAAGTTTGAAGAAAACAAGAATCAGATGAATGATTCAAACGTGATTGCGCAAACTAAAGTTAAGTTTCTCATTAAACGAGATACATACTATGAATGTGAACTAGTTCTAAACACAAAACTTCAAATCACACAATCCTAAACAAGCAACATGTTTAAATTTGAACCAAACCTAACACACTTCTCTATAAAGTATATGAACACATTGAAATCTATTGTGAGGGTATGAACACTCATCCAACAAACATGATAACATTCTAATCAAATTATGTGTCCATCTAATTATCATTTCTAAAAGCATAAAAGGCATTGATCATAAGGTCTTTAAGGGTTGTAATTGGGCTAGGTTACAAAAGAATTGTCATATGTGGGATATTGAATTCAAATGGCCAAGCAAGAGGAACATTCAATCTATTTACAAACTTCCTCCTTTTTCCAATACAACTCTTGGTGAACTTCAAATTTTTCTTTTCTTGATTGATCTTGACAACTTTTTCTTTGATTTATTGCAAACCTTTTCATTTTTACTATTTTCTTTTTCTTGGTTTGCTTTTCTTTCTTTTTTCTTTTCTTTTTCTTTTTCTTTCTCTTTTTTTTTTGTTGTTGTTGTCAAGATCAATTTTTCACAATTCACCACTACTTGACATAAACACAACCTCCCTTTTCTCCCCAACTTGGTTCAATGATACCCTAATCGAATGTTCCTTTATCATTTTGGCAAAGGTCAATAAACACGATGGATAAGGGTTCAAAAGAAAGCAAATATCAGAATTCAATAATAAGTTAACTATGAACTGGACTTTTTTACAAACTCCGGCAATTTCAATAGGCAATTGAGCTTATGAAAGTTGACAGTTCATGGCTAACAATTCTGATTCAATAGGCTCAGAGGGGTTAACAGATTCTCACTTCTCACAGGGTAGGCTATATGGTCAAGTATTTCACTCATATTAAAAAAAAATGCCTTGATCATTTCAATGCTTTTATACAATTTAAAACAACAATAGATTTAACATAAAATAACTGAGTTAAACATGAAATGCCGGTCTCCTGCATATATATACAATGGTTGAGGATTCCTCACATTTCGGCTAGTTCTAATTGGTTCAAAACTAAACATGTGCTTGCGTAAAACTGAATAGATTAAATTTGTGTGTAAATAACTTATTCACATTCAAGAATATACCTAGAAAAACAAGAAAACGAGTACCTTAGCTGCGCGCTTTTATCACTCATTCTATCATTACCACTCATCTGATTCTAAGCTCAATGTTTTGCTTTCAAACAAGCACTTAGCTTTTGAATCTTTGTCATCTTTCTTTCCAATGTTGGGTAAAATTCAAAAATTTTAAAAATAAATAACAAAAACCTTAAATAAAGCATAATATACTTAAACAATTAATAACCAAAACATTCTAACATATAACCAAAGTAAATTATCCATGGTACATAAACATAACCATAAACAAAGTACATAACATGAACAAAGTTATAAAGTACAAAGCATAATAAATAAAACGAAAGAAATGTAGAACAAAAATCTGCAGCTTGCAAAATGGTCTCAATCTGAATCCATGAAGTCTGAATCCATCAAGTCTGCAGCCTCGTGGTCAATGCTCCGAGTAGCCTCTGAGGAGTCATCGCCATGGTCATCATCATCATCAGCAGCATCATCACCTCCAGCATCTGCACCTGCCCCTCCAGAATAGAATGGCCTGTCCCCAGGCCAAGCAATATGCTCCTGGAAATAGGCTGGAGTCCAAGTACTGTAGCCGGCCTCGTGCATATGACTCTGAATCGTCGTCAGAGCTCGGTGGTTTGACTCATTCTAAGCCATGATATGTGAATAAGCAGTCATATGATAGGGGTCCCAACTAGAAAAGTCCAATGGTGGATAGGTTGGGGCCTGAGGTTGGCTAGGGTCCTGTGGTGCAGTAGGTGGTACTGTAGAAGGTCCAGCAGAGGTGGAAGGTCCAGCAGTAGAAGAAGGTGGAGCAGTAGGAGAGGGGGTAGAGCAGTACCTATTGATGTATCTATCATCAATAGGGTTTTTAATCTCTTCATCCACCTGGGTGGGCATGTGGGCCTGGCTTTTCTACATAATCCCATAATCAAGCCAGGAAAAGGTAGTGGACACTTAGGTTTACCCGGCGGCAGGATACCACTTTCTGCCACAACCCTCATCTCATTAGCTATAATCCTCGCAACGTCAACCTGACGGTTGCTAAGGATATAGTGAAGCAAGGGTGTGACATCCAGGGTAGTAGATGAAGTGTGAGACTTAGGCCTAATGTTATAGAGGATAAGGGTAAGTATAACCTGAGCGGGAGTAGTCATGTGGTCCCTAAAAGCTCTAAAAGGCTTACCCGAAGCCTTGCTCACGTCATAAGTTCTCCCCTCTTGGAAGATTTCCCGTGCGATTAAATCGTGATCCCAGTTTCCCGCTACTTGATGTTCATGGTAGGCACACAACCTCTTGTAGTCTATTAGGTCATCTGGAAATGTCAGGTCCAAAGGATTACCTAAGTAGTCACTGATTGCATTCCTATCAAACATTATAGTACGCCCTCGGACAAATGTCATCCAGGTGAAATCATCTGAGGGGTCAGCTGGAATTGCGTTTGCATAGAACTCTCGCACGATATCATAATTGATCTTCCTTGGAGGATTGCATAAGACTCCCCATTTCCTCTCATTCAGCATATGTGCAATGCCTCCATAGTTTCCTTCCTCAGTAATTTTGAACTGTTTCTCTGACCATATCCTTCTGGTTTTGAGCTCTGCGTAACGCTCTTGGTTACGTAAGCTTAGGAACCGGTTTGCATCATGCGGTTGAGGGTTTGGTTTAGGTCTAGATGAAGAACCCTCAACATTACGTTGCCTCTTTGATGATGATTTAGGTGCCATGCCTACAAAATAACATTAAAAATGCAAAACAGGTAGGATTCAAGTTAGCATTAGAATAACAGAAAAATAAAACCAAGTCTGGGCTTCGTCGCTACAGCGACAGGATGGTCGCTTGTAGCGAGCGAGCCCAGAATTTGCTGGTTCCCTGCGCTACAAGCGCTGTCTAGCGAAGATCAACCCATTTTCAAAAAATCAAATTTTTCTGGTATCTAAACTACTTGTGGCATGCGAAAATAACCCTAAAGCTAAAACCAATGAATAAAAATCACTAAAACTCCCTCATCATCAAAAACCCTAAATTTATTTTGAATTTTTACAAAAAGGTTTTTCAAAAATACGAATATCTAGCCAAAGATGATGATAGGACAGTTTGCTAAGTGATTCTAGTTCATTTTTAATAGCTTGAACTACAGATTAACATGGGTAATCAAAAGAGTGAAACCCTAAGATTAAAAAAAATTGAAAACCCAAAACCCTAGGTTCAAAAAGCATGCTGGCACAATCATACAAGTGTAAATCTTAACAAACAGCAACAGAGGTTAACGAAATTCATACCTGGATAGTGATAGAGTGCTGGATTGAACAGGTACAGAGATAGAAATTGCAAGCTTTTAGCAGAAAAAATGCAGAAATTGAAATGCAGAATTAAAGCAAGGAATGGAATGTGTTACTGAGGTTGTGGGATGCGAAAATGGTAGTAAAAACGGCTAGGTGCATTAAATGGGTGGTTGGGAGGAAGGTGAAGGGATATAATGGCTTTGGAAACTGCACTGTCAGTTATCCTTCTGTCGCTACAAGCGGTATTGTGGCGCTACAGCGGCAAGTCAGAAAGTCATCGCTACAAGCGACCGTACGTCGCTACAGCGACGGAGAGTGAAGTTCATCGCTACAACGATGGGATCTGTCGCTGTAGCGACCATGACAGAAAACAGAAAAATAAAATTTTCAGCCTTTGCCACTATCCCTATATGCATGAATAGATGTTCAGTACTAAAATACATATTAAAAACAACATACCTACACAGTTGGGTTGCCTCCCAACAAGCGCTTGGTTAACGTCGTTAGCTCGACGCCTGATGCATTAGGGTGGCCAAAATGAGACGGAAAGCACATCAGCTTTAGTACTCCTTTGTTGTGGGAGGAATTCCATGAACTTGCAGTATAGCTGATGTGGAGTCCATAACCTCCCTAACCAGAATAAGCTAAGCAAGGAACAAATACAATCTTGTACAAGCTCAAGTTCCGCCTTGCTCACTTGCATCCCCTTCTTTTTACACGTTTCTTCCTTGTTAAGAAACTGTCCCATCTTCTCAATATCCATCTCTTCCTTACTATCAACAATGCTGGCCTCTTCAGGATTTGACCTTTCTTGAGGAAGTTCATCCTTGTGTGGTATCTCTAATTCTTCCATTAATGTCCTTATACCACATGCTTCAAACATCGTCTCTTCCTCACTCTCATCAACATCGTCTTCAACAATCTCTCCGAATTCCAAAACGGATTGATTGTTGATCTGAACATCCATGATTCTTGGTAGAAAATTGAATTGAACTTGCAAAATCTCCAATTGGCATGATATAACTCTCAATCTTCGGTTGGTATTTTGCATATTGATCATGGATTGTTGCATGAACAAATTCAAAATATTTTCCGTTCTTGCCATTTGTTCATCTTCAGACGGATATTGTTGATGTTGTTGATATGATTCATATTCGTATGGATTATAGAAGTTGAAGCAACCATGATGATCAGCCATGATTTCTTTCAATGTTGAAAATCTGAAACAATTGTAACTAACAAGAAAATTTTCTTTGCATAACAAAGAAGGTTAATGCACAAACAGTTTATAATGTACAAAAATATTAACAAGATATATACAAAAGCTCAAAACACTATCAATTATTGCGATGCTCAAAATATCTTAACACTAATCCCCGGCAACGGCGCCATTTTGTTGGCTGTAGTATTGCAGCAACAAACGAGGTAAGTATTTTTTGTATCGTCTCCACAGGGATTAGTGCGCTACTTCGAACCGTTCAACAATCGATATCGTTTTGAGTTAAGGGTTTCGTAAATTGGTTGCATAAACTAATTGAACTTAAAAACAGAAATAAAACGAAAAGTAATAGGGAATAAAAGCGTTGGAATTGGAGTTCATCAATCTTGCATCGAATATAACCTATAAATCATGCATATGAATTTTAGCGTTTTAGCGAAAATATCACGTATCGCTCGACAACGTCATTTGTTGGAACAAAATGTGTTTAACAAAGTCTCTTGTAAAGTAAGGGGGAGATTGTTGAAGCATTTATGTGTAAACATATCTCTCTTTATGGTTTTGATGATAACAAAGTATTAAAGAGAAAATTGGTTATTTGCTAATGCTTTGTTCAAGTGTTTCAGAACCACATGCTTAAAAAGTATTGATTGATAATGGTTATGAAGAACAAGCTAAAGAGCAAGAAGGAAAGCCAAGAAGCAAGGTTGCAAGGCTAAGAAGAAACTGGTCCTGAAGAAGTGCTCCTGAAGTGAAGCCTCTGAAGTGGTCCTGAAGAAATGCTCCTGAAGTGCAGCTTCTGAAGACTGGGTGCTTCTGATGAAGTCAACAAAAAGTCAGCATCTGAAGACCAGCTTCTGATCCGTACAACTGAAGCAGCTTCTGATCACTGTTCACTGAGAAGCTTCTGAAGCTGATGTGGCATGGATTTTGACCAGTACTGTGCGCATTTAATGCCTGGAGATGTCAGAACAACTCAATGGAACAGTTGTCTCCCTGACCCAAACATTCTCCAGTTTTTAAGGTGGGCCAATTCAAAAATGGCACCTGCCCTGTTCTGATAGAAAAAGTGCAGCACACATTTGCAGCAACCTAGTCCAATTGCAACGGCTAATTTCCTGATTTCTAGCAAATCTTCAACAGTTCTATTTTTGTCTATAAAAGGAGGAAGATTTGAAGAAGAAAGTGTTGAAGACTCTTTGAAACGCATTGCTGAAACTCTGCTCTGTTTTCTGTGTAAAAACTGTCAAAGTTCAAAACTCTTAGAAATTCTTCAGTCTTTGTAACTTAGAATTTCTTAAGGTTAAGAGTCTTAACCTGTGTTGTATTTAGAGAACACCTCTGATATTTGATCAAGTGTTCATCCCAAACTCCTTTACTTGTAAACCAGTTTGGTCCCTAAAGTCTTAGTCTGAATACTAAGCAATTGTAACTTCATTCCTTTGTGGTCTGAGTCAGAAGTCTCTTGTCTTAGTGACTTGAGCATTGGGAAGTCTCTTGTCTTAGTGACTTGAGCATTGGAAGCCTCTTCCTTGGTGGTTGAGCATAGAAGTCTCTTTCTTTGTGATTGAGCAACTGGAAGTCTCTTCCTTTGTGGTTGAGCATTGTGTAATCTTCAGATTATAGTGAACTCTCTTGTTGGGTACAAGGGGACAGGACTACTTCTCACATTGAGAAGGAACCTGTATAATTTCTGTGTGTCTCTCTATTCCCTTAACTTGTTTAAATCCGCTGCATTTAACTTCTGATATTTGTTCAGAACTGATCATATCAGCTTCTGAACTGAACCTTAAGTTTTGAAAAGAAAAAGAACAAGTTTTTAGAGTCACACAATTCAACCCCCCCTTCTTGTGTGTTTGTTTTTCTCACCTTCAGTTGGTATCAGAGCTCCGGTTCTGATATTAACACTTAACAGTGTGTCAGTAGGATCCTGAGAAAAACATGGCCTCAACTAGTGATTCACCTCCACCCTCTCCTAGAAATCCACCATCTCCCAGAAATCAAAGAAATGTCCAATATGACTATAGTACTGATGAAAAGAAGTCTAGGTCACACAATAAACCTCCTATGTTTACTGGTGACCCAGAAAAATTCTCTTGGTGGAAGAGTAAAATGTATAGTCACATTATTGGGATTGATGACACTCTATGGGACATTATTGAAGATGGAATCTCAATACCTGTAGATGAAGAAGGTGTTGCTGTCAACAGAAGATCTCTGAGTGATGCAGAAAGAAAAATCTATAGGAAGCATCATCATGTCAGAGGTATCATTGTGGACTCATTGCCTCACACTGAATATCAGAAGCTGAGTGACAAGTCCACTGCAAAGGCAATATTCACATCCCTCTGCTCTAACTATGAAGGTAATCAGAAAGTTAGAGAAGCTAAGGCAAATATTCTTGTTCAGCAATATGAACTGTTCAGAATGAAAGAGGATGAAAATATTGAGACTATGTTCTCAAGATTTCAGACTCTGGTCTCTGGACTTCAGATTCTGAAGAAGAGTTATACCACAGCTGACCATGTGAATAAAATTCTTAGAAGTCTGCCATCTAAATGGAGACCTAAAGTGACTGCAATTGAGGAAGCTAAGGATCTGAATACTCTAAGTATTGAGGATCTTATAAGCTCCCTCAAAGTGCATGAACTGGGACTCAATGAGGATGAGCCTGTTAGAGAACCAAAAACATTGGCTCTGAAGTCTAAAAGAAAACCTGCTAAAGCTTTGAAAGCTATTGAATCTGAAGAAGAGTTTCCTGAGGGAAATTCTGATGAAGATTCAGATGCTGATGAGCTTGCAATGATTTCTAAAAGACTTCAGTATCTGATGAACAGAAAGAAAAAGTTCTCTAACAGAAGCAGTAACTTCAGAGGATCTGGTTCAAATTCAAAGAGGGATATCCAGAAGGAAAGCTGCTACAACTGCAAAAAGCCTGGCCACTTCATTGCTGATTGTCCTGATCTTCAGAAAGAAAAATCAAAGGAAAAAGCAAAGAAGTCCAGCTCAAAGTCCAGCAGTTTCAGAAATAAGCTCAAAAAGAGTCTCATGGCAACATGGGATGATCTGGATAATGAGTCAGAATCTGATGAGGAAGAAGCAAACTTGGCCCTGATGGCAATTGCATCTTATGATGCAGAATCATGTTCAGATTCTGATGAAGAAGATGAGGTATATTCTGAACTCTCTAGATCTGATCTAATTGAAACAGTTAATGATCTTATGAGTCATCTTAAAAGCAAGTTAAAAGAAATTAAGTCTTTGAAAAATCAAACAAACTTGCTGTCTGAGGAAAACCTTAAACTTCAGAATCAAATTTTTGAATATGATGAGGAAGTTGAGGAACTCAGAAAAGAGGCTCATAAGAAATCTGAAGAGGTTCCTAATGAACAGGAAATAGCTCTTCAGGATTTCATGTTAACTGGATTCAATAGAACAAAAATTGCCTCCATGATGTATAATATGATCAGAAACAAAGGTGAAGGCATTGGCTATGATTCATTCAAACCTTCAAATGAATTAAACTCACCTTCATGTTCTGAAGATATTTTAAAAGGCAATGGTATATGCTTTGTACCTGCTTCTGATAATTCTGAGAAATTGAAAGTATCAGAATCTGAGACTAAGTCAGAAGTTCTGAACAACTCAGACTCTGAAACTTCTGAACCTAAAGGTAAGATGAAGGCAACTTTTAAAACCTTGCCTAAATCTAAGCCAAAAGGTCCTAAGCCTAAGAGTAAGAGGAAATCAGACTCTGAATCTGAAAAGATTCAGAATCTGAAATGTTCAGAACCTGGCACCAGTAAGTCTCAGAATCTGAACAATTCTGATTCAAATTTTTCTAAGACTGGGTTTATTAAAACTTCAAAATCTATTAAACCAGTCAATGCAAAACATTTTCAATCTCAGAGTGTTAGGCAAAGCAAGCCAAAGCAAACCAATCAGTTTTCTGCTTCAAACTGTTTTAAGAAAGGCAAAACTGAAGCTTGCCTTGTGCCTGAAGTAAACAAAGTCAGAATACTGAAGAAATCAGAACCAAAGCACTCAAAAGGTCAGACTCTGAACAAATCAGAACCAAAGACCTTCAAGTCTCAGGTTCTGAAGCACTCTGAGTCCAAACCTTTGAGAACTCAGGTTCTGAAGCACTCAGGTTCTGAAACTCAGACTTATTCTAAATACAAGGATTCATATCCAAAGTATCAGAACAAGTCTGAATACCTTAACTTCAGACACAAGAAGCCAAAACCCTTCAAGACTAACCCCAAAGGACCCATGAAAATCTGGGTACCTAAGTCTGAAATTATCTCAATTGCAGATATGCTTGTCATCCAAAGAAAAGGAAAGGTCCTGGTACCTGGACAGTGGATGCTCGCATCATATGACAGGGGACAAGTCTATGTTCCAAACCCTGACTCTGAAAGAGGGAGGAACTGTGGGGTTTGGAGGAAGTCAGAAAGGAAAGATCATTGGTACTGGTAAGATAGGTAATTCTTCCCTGTACATTGATAATGTTTGGCTGGTAGATGGACTTAGGCATAATTTACTTAGCATAAGTCAATTATGTGATAGTAATTATGAAGTCCTGTTTAATAAGAACACTTGTACTGTAATCAATAATGAAAATAAGTCTGTAGTGTTCAGAGGCTGTAGGAAAAACAATGTTTACAAAATTAACTTTTCTGATTTGGTTCAGCAGAAGGTAGTTTGCCTTCTGTCTGTGAGTGATGAGAAATGGGTCTGGCACAAAAGGCTGGGACATGCTAACTGGAGACTTATCTCCAAGCTTAGCAAGTTGCAGCTGGTCAGAGGCTTGCCCCAAATTGATTATCACTCAGATGCACTGTGCAGTGCATGCCAAATTGGAAAGTTTTCTAAAACTTCTTTTAAACCAAAGAACATTGTTTCCACCTCAAAACCTCTAGAACTCCTTCACATTGATTTGTTTGGTCCTGTTGGAACTGCTTCAATCAATGGGAAGAAGTATGGACTTGTGATTGTTGATGATTATAGTAGGTGGACTTGGGTTAAATTCCTCAGAACCAAAAATGAAACATATGATGTGTTTTTCAAATTCTGCAAACAAGTACAAACTGAAACTGATTTGAAAATTTTGAAAATCAGGAGTGATCATGGTGGTGAATTTGAAAATGAACCTTTTGAAAACTTTTGTGAAGACCATGGAATTTTCCATGAGTTCTCATCTCCTAGAACTCCACAACAAAATGGAGTTGTAGAGAGAAAGAACAGGTCTTTACAAGAGATGGCCAGAACCATGATCCATGAATCAAAAATTGCTAAGTACTTTTGGGCAGAAGCTGTAAACACAGCATGTTATATTCAGAACAGGATCTATATCAGACCAATTCTGAATAAAACTTCATATGAATTATTTAAAGGAAGAAAACCAAGTATTTCTTATTTTCATCAGTTTGGTTGTACATGTTACATACTAAACAATAAGGTCTACCTAAAGAAATTTGATGCCAAGGCTCAAAAGGGTACCTTTTTAGGTTACTCAGAGAGGTCTAAGGCATACAGAGTGTATAATTCTGAAACACATGTTGTTGAAGAAGCTATACACATTAGGTTTGATGATAAGAAGCCTGGTAGTGAAATACCAGAGCTGGTTGAGAGTTTTGCAGATGTCAGAATCTCAGAAGAGCCTTCAGAAGCTGAACCCAGTTCAGGTTCTGATGAAGGTTCAGAAGCTGAAAACAATGAAGATTCTGAGAAACTCTCCAGCAATGACACTACTCCTGATGCTAATCAAGATCAGCATGGTTCTGAACAAATCCCTCATGGTTCTTCAGAAGCTAATCCACCCAGAACCTCATTCAAGTACAAGTCTTCACATCCTGAGGAGTTGATCATTGGTAACAAGAACAGTCCAAGAAAGACAAGATCAGCATTCACTCAGAATGAGTCCATGCTTGGCCTGCTATCCATGATTGAACCCACAACTGCTGATGAAGCACTTGCTGATGATGGTTGGATTGTAGCAATGCAAGAAGAGCTGAACCAGTTCCAAAGAAATGATGTATGGGATCTTGTGGCAAGACCTGATCAGAAGAACATCATTGGAACAAAATGGGTGTTCAGAAACAAGCTCAATGAACAAGGAGAAGTGATCAGAAACAAGGCTAGATTAGTAGCTCAAGGGTACAGCCATCAAGAAGGAATAGACTACACTGAGACATTTGCTCCAGTTGCAAGACTGGAAGCAATCAGGTTACTTCTTTCTTATGCTATTAATCATGATATCATCTTATATCAAATGGATGTTAAGAGTGCTTTCTTAAATGGTGTAATTTCTGAAGAAGTGTATGTCAAACAACCTCCTGGTTTTGAAGATGTTAAATATCCAAATCATGTTTTTAAACTGAAGAAGTCTTTGTATGGTCTGAAACAAGCTCCCAGAGCTTGGTATGAAAGGCTAAGCAACTTCTTAATTAAAAATGGTTTTGTAAGAGGTCAAGTTGACAATACACTCTTTAGAAAAACTGTTAAGAAAGAAATCTTAATTGTACAAATCTATGTTGATGATATCATATTTGGTTCTACTAATGCCTCCCTTTGCAAGGAATTTTCTAAGTTAATGCAGGATGAATTTGAAATGAGCATGATGGGTGAGCTGAAATTCTTCTTGGGAATTCAAATCAACCAATGCAAGGATGGTGTTTATGTTCATCAGTCCAAATACACCAAGGAGCTTCTGAAGAAGTTCCAGCTGAATGATTGCAAGCTGATGACAACACCAATGCATCCTACCTGCACATTAAGCAAAGAGGACAATGGCTCAAAAGTAGATCAGAAGCTGTACAGAGGTATGATAGGTTCTCTCCTATACTTAACTGCTTCTAGGCCAGATATTTTATTTAGTGTATGTCTGTGTGCTAGATTCCAATCAGATCCTAGAGAATCTCATATGACTGCTGTCAAGAGAATCTTCAGGTATCTGAAAGGAACAACTAATTTGGGACTTCTGTATAAGAAATCTCTAAATTATAAGCTAGTTGGATTCTGTGATGCTGACTATGCTGGGGACAGGATTGAAAGAAAATCCACCAGTGGAAACTGTCAGTTTCTTGGTGAGAATCTGATATCCTGGGCTAGCAAGAGACAAGCAACCATTGCTTTGTCAACAGCAGAAGCAGAATACATCTCAGCTGCAAGTTGTAGCACACAACTGCTCTGGATGAAACATCAATTAGAGGATTATCAGATTCATGCAGATAATATTCCAATTTATTGTGATAATACTGCTGCTATATGTCTGTCTAAAAATCCAATTCTGCATTCTAGAGCCAAGCACATAGAAATAAAACATCATTTTATAAGAGATTATGTTCAGAAGGGTGTTTTAGATATTCAGTTCATTAATACTGATCATCAATGGGCTGACATATTCACAAAACCCCTAACAGAAGAAAGATTCAATTTTATTAAAAAGAATCTGAACATGCATTTCATCTCTTGAAAATGTGCTTAAATCTGAATGAAATCCTTGATTCTGAGTTTATCATAAGCTAAGACTTATCAAACACTCACCTTCTGAGAGTTTGAATAAAGTTAAGCCTGAAAAACTTCAGAGTCTGAAGGATCAGAACCTGGATTTTCTGACTTCTGAATCTGATAAAAATCTAATGTTGGTCAGAATCTGATAAGTATAGCTATGGGCAATGATGATTAAAGCTTTGAAAGTTTATACTCTAATCCTCCCAAAATCATCAAGTAAAAATGTGATTTTCTGTTCTGATATTCAATGTTAAAATTGCTTGATAAACAATTTTCAAGATTGGTATCAGTTTGTTTTCAAAATGTTTAGCACAGACACATTTTAAAAGCCCTAAGTGTTTCAGACAATGTTCAGTCTTTAGAAATGTTTTCCTTGGTATCAGACTCTGAATTAAAACTTTTTAGCTGGTATCAGACTCTGAGATAAATCCTCAATTGGTATCAGATTCTGATATATTTCTTTAAAAGCAAACTCAGAATTGCTCTGATACTGAACACTTCTTGAGAAGTTCTGCTCTGATACTGAACACAACTAGTTGTTTTGCTCTGATGCTGAACCAGTTTGTACTGAACAAGTAATGTCTGAACACAGAATGACCTGATCAGAAGCTCCAAACTTTTTCTGCTTCTGAACAGCATTCTATTTTGTTTCTGCAAGTCATATACTCATTGAAAATCAAGTAGGCTCTGATGATTATCCTTGCTACTTGGTTATCCATATGATTGCACAAATATCTCACAATCTTGGTTAGTTCAACCCCTCCCAAATTCTAAATCCTTTGAAATCTTTTCAAACTTGATGTCAGAACTGCTTTCAAACTCTTTTACAAAGGGGGAAACTGAACTGCTTTGATATATGCTTTCAAACTCTTTCAAAATTCTTTTCTGCTCTGGTACAGATATTTTCAAACTCTCTTGAAAAAGGGGGAGAAATTTTCTGTCTTAAGGAGAGAAAGTAGTACTTTTTGTTGATGACAAAAGGGGGAGAAAGTAAACAGGTATTAAAGCACCTGAGCTCAAAAATAAGTTAAAATGTTAAAATTGTCAGAAGATAAGCTTATTGATAAGCCTATTAAAGCTCTGATACAATTGTTAGGATTAAGCTCTGATACAATTGTTAAGGTAGCTCTGATACTGATCAGTTAAGCTAAGTTAAACTCTGATACAATTCTGACTATATTTAATTTATGAGAACTGAAGTGAATTTCTGGCTCTGATATATTTCTGTGAGATACATTACTCTTAGTGAGTAAATAGAATTTAAAATAACTTGGATAAGACTCAGGGAGCTTACAAAACTCATCCTGTGGATTATCAGACTTAGGGGGAGAGCTTACAAACCTCAGAACCTGAAGTCAACAAGTCACTTTAAATTCTAAGTGTAAATTTCACCATATTGTTTTAAGTCAAGATTAATTAACATGGATAAGAATCAAGGGGAGCTTACAAAACTAACCTTGAAGATTGTCAGACCTAAGGGGAGTTTACAAACCTCTCCTGAAGTCAGATTGTTAATTAAACTTAATAACAATTCTGAAATTTTCACATTTGTGTTTTTAACTGAACTTAATTAACTTGGATCAGACTCAGGGGGAGCTTACAAACCTCACACCCTGCAGTTAACTTGTTAATTAAGTTAACAACAATTTTCTGTTTTAATACTTATGTTTGTCATCATCAAAAAGGGGGAGATTGTTGGAACAAAATGTGTTTAACAAAGTCTCTTGTAAAGTAAGGGGGAGATTGTTGAAGCATTTATGTGTAAACATATCTCTCTTTATGGTTTTGATGATAACAAAGTATTAAAGAGAAAATTGGTTATTTGCTAATGCTTTGTTCAAGTGTTTCAGAACCACATGCTTAAAAAGTATTGATTGATAATGGTTATGAAGAACAAGCTAAAGAGCAAGAAGGAAAGCCAAGAAGCAAGGTTGCAAGGCTAAGAAGAAACTGGTCCTGAAGAAGTGCTCCTGAAGTGAAGCCTCTGAAGTGGTCCTGAAGAAATGCTCCTGAAGTGCAGCTTCTGAAGACTGGGTGCTTCTGATGAAGTCAACAAAAAGTCAGCATCTGAAGACCAGCTTCTGATCCGTACAACTGAAGCAGCTTCTGATCACTGTTCACTGAGAAGCTTCTGAAGCTGATGTGGCATGGATTTTGACCAGTACTGTGCGCATTTAATGCCTGGAGATGTCAGAACAACTCAATGGAACAGTTGTCTCCCTGACCCAAACATTCTCCAGTTTTTAAGGTGGGCCAATTCAAAAATGGCACCTGCCCTGTTCTGATAGAAAAAGTGCAGCACACATTTGCAGCAACCTAGTCCAATTGCAACGGCTAATTTCCTGATTTCTAGCAAATCTTCAACAGTTCTATTTTTGTCTATAAAAGGAGGAAGATTTGAAGAAGAAAGTGTTGAAGACTCTTTGAAACGCATTGCTGAAACTCTGCTCTGTTTTCTGTGTAAAAACTGTCAAAGTTCAAAACTCTTAGAAATTTTTCAGTCTTTGTAACTTAGAATTTCTTAAGGTTAAGAGTCTTAACCTGTGTTGTATTTAGAGAACACCTCTGATATTTGATCAAGTGTTCATCCCAAACTCCTTTACTTGTAAACCAGTTTAGTCCCTAAAGTCTTAGTCTGAATACTAAGCAATTGTAACTTCATTCCTTTGTGGTCTGAGTCAGAAGTCTCTTGTCTTAGTGACTTGAGCATTGGGAAGTCTCTTGTCTTAGTGACTTGAGCATTGGAAGCCTCTTCCTTGGTGGTTGAGCATAGAAGTCTCTTTCTTTGTGATTGAGCAACTGGAAGTCTCTTCCTTTGTGGTTGAGCATTGTGTAATCTTCAGATTATAGTGAACTCTCTTGTTGGGTACAAGGGGACAGGACTACTTCTCACATTGAGAAGGAACCTGTATAATTTCTGTGTGTCTCTCTATTCCTTTAACTTGTTTAAATCCGCTGCATTTAACTTCTGATATTTGTTCAGAACTAATCATATCAGCTTCTGAACTGAACCTTAAGTTTTGAAAAGAAAAAGAACAAGTTTTTAGAGTCACACAATTCAACCCCCCCTTCTTGTGTGTTTGTTTTTCTCACCTTCATCATTGATTTCCCAAATGACATCGTGAGATCGATCGTATCGTTTAATCGACGATTTCCCAATCAATCAAACGATCCGAAAGCATTACGATCCGAAACTTTGTGCGATTATCAAAACCCAAATCCATTTCTAGATTTTCTTATTTTGATAGAAGATTATTCTAAACATAGATTCAAAATTATTTGTCAATAGCAATTGAATCAAGCATGAGAATGACAATCAAGAATAACTTCAAAAACACATAAATTGCTAAAATCATATATTCACATAATCATGGATTACATCTAAGCTAGAAAGATTACCTCCAATCCCAACAAAGGGAAGTTAGTTGTTCATTTTCATGACAACTATACAAAAGAGTAGAGAAAAGATGAAGATCATAACCTAAGTCTTGATTTCCCAAAGCCTTTGGTTGATTCCACAATCCAATCACTTTTGCTCCTTGAAGATCATAGCTTCTAGCCCTAAAACTAAGTCCTAAACTATTACTAAACTGAATTAAAAAGCAATCCCCAAATGGAAGTAGTCAATGATCCAGTTCTCTCTGAAAAATGAGCTAAAAATGCTTTTATAAAACTGAAATTTTGTACGCTCGCTACAAGCGATGAGCTGGTCGCTTGTAGCGATGGCAGATGTCTGGCCAATGGGAATGTTCCACGTCAGCATGGAGCATTAAACCGCCCTTGGTCGCTTGAAGCGACCGGTCCATCGCTTGTAGCGATGAACTCTCCAATTTCCCTGCCTAAGCTCGCTAGTAGCGTGGCATCTGGCGCTTGAAGCGATGACGCTCTGAAATTCTCTGCCTATCCTCGCTTGTAGCGATGGAGCGTGCGCTTGTAGCGTTGAGCTTTGATCATTTCTTCATAATTCTTTGCTCAGCTCAGGTTCAAGCATGAAATTCCTACATAATTAAATGGGGTAAGACATAGGATCACAAATTTGACATTTAAATGATAAATTAAGAGCTTATCCTATGATAACTTGTAAAACAAGTAACATAAATGCCTTAAAATATATGTGCATTTTAACCACTTTCTGGCACTTATCAGGCAGCCAATTTGCTTGGGCACATGCCAGGTTGGAAGAAAATCCTTCTCACCTTAACCTTTAATGTCACACATTTGATGAAGCTTTGCTGGATCATTTCAACCATAATTTGCAATAACAGTGATAATAATAATGATAGAGGTTAACAATAATAACTATAAATGAAAACAAAAGAGATAAATCAAAAAGATTTAAAATCTGCAGAAAATTCGCAGAGTTCGCAGAGCGAATGTAACTTTGCTCTGCGAACTCCCCTTTTTCTTTTTTTTGTATTTTCTTTAAAATAAAACAAATAAAAACCAAAAAATGATAATAGTAATGGTAATAATGATGATGGCAATGATAATTATAATAAAGATGGTAACAAAAATAATGATGAAAGAGATAAAAATAGTAGTAAATGGTAAAAATAATATTAATAATAAATAATGATGATAAAACATTAATAAAATATAATAATAATAATAATATTAATGAAAAAGGTAATAACACTAGTATTAATAAGGATAATGATAATATTAATAACAATGATAGTAATGATGATGGTGATGCATATTAATAAATAAAATCTAAAATGAAGATAAAATAATAAAAGGTAAATAAAATAAGAAAAATTGAAAATTATAATGGAATGAGAAATAATTTTATGATAATGAACTAAGAAAAATATGAGTCAAAAAATGGGGTATGACAGCGTGCATTTCTTCGAACAAACCAAAACCGATCAACTTTTCCCTTATAACTGACATAGGAGTCTTTACATTGACCACCTCTTTGATCGAGCCAATGTTTTCTTGCTCTTCCACCGCGTTCACAGAGGGACCCGCATGCCCCGGCAATGGATTGTTCTTTACGTTTGGGTTTTCCTCCTTGAAGGACAGCAACTTTCGGTTGATGAGATCCTGGACCTTGTATTTGAAAGCTTTACAGCCTTCGATGTTGTGCCCCGGGGATCCCGCATGGTATTCACACCTTGCATTTGCATCATACCAAGGTGGATATGGTGGCAACAAAGGTTGTAGTGGTCTTGGTTCGACCATCCCCTTTTGGATCAAGTATGGCAAGATTTGACCGTATGGCATGGGCACGGGATCAAACTGCACGTTTCTATAGTTATTCTTTGGGCCCGTTTGATTCTTCGGTGGATACACGCCTCGTTGCTGCTGATTTTGCTGAGGCATTGCTGCTGGTTGTTGAGGTGGAGTCGTGGGGCTTACTTGGTATGGGTACTGCCCCTGAGTTGCTGCTGCTGCCACATAAGGATAATGGTAGCGAGGCAATTGAGTTGAAGGTGCCCGAGATGGGCCTACCAAAACAACGTTCGTCTCCCCTTCCTTCTTCTTATGAAAGTTACTGGGGGGTCTTCTGGCTCCACTTTGAGCTTCAAGAGGGCCTTGAATCTTTCCCCTCTTCACTCCATCCTCTATTCGTTCACCAATTATGACTAGATCGGAGAAGCCAGATGAGGTGCTTCCAATCATTTTATCATAATATGGGCCTTGTAGTGTGCCCATGAAGGTGTAGACCAACTCTCTTTCCAAAAGCGGTGGCTGCACGCGAGATGCTAGTTCCCTCCATCTTTGAGCGTACTCTTTGAAGGATTCGTTACTCCTTTGACCAAGGTTTTGTAACTGCATCCTGTTGGGAGCCATATCCAAATTGTACTTGTATTGCTTCAAAAAAGCATCGGCCAAGTCTTTCCAAGTTTGGATGTGGGTACGCTCCAATTGCATATACCAATCTAATGACGCTCCGCTTAAACTGTCTTGAAACACATGGATCATGAGTTTCTCGTTTGTAGCGTAGGCCGCCATCTTCCTACAAAACATCTGCAGATGATTTCTCGGGCATTGAATACCTTTGTACCTCTCAAAGTCGGGTACCTTGAACTTCGGAGGGATAACCACATCCGGTACTAAACACATATCCAAAGCATTATATCCATACGAGCTGAATCCTTCGACGGCCTTTAACCTCTCTTCCAAAACACGATACATTTGAGCGGAATCGTTGTCTTGGTGGGTATTGCCGGGAGAAGAAGCTGAGTGTCTTCCACATTATGAGAAACAATCTCATGTTGAGTGGTGGAATTCCCCGTGGGACGATGCTCTTCGTTCCTAACGGGGATGGTAAGCTGTGATTGAGGAGGTGGTACAAAGCTATCACCTTCGGGTGGGGTATAACCTTGCGGAAGACCGTACGGGGGCCATGTCACATTAGCCGTATCCACAGTTGGACGAGGGTTGCTTTCCCGGGTGGACAGAGCTTGCATTAACTCTAACATTTGATCCACTTTCTCCTTCATGGCATCAACCTATCCTCTCAAAGCAGTTTGATTTTGTTCTAAGTTGTCCATGATCCTTTGCTTGTTAGCGCACGTTCCGTACGAGTGTCGGAGATCAGGCTCTTGGGCCGATGGCTTCTTGGGTTTTCTGGCTATGGTTGATTTCCTTCAAAAAACTGTTTAGGGGAAAATGAAATGAGTGTTTTTCTTTTTTTTAAGAAAAATGCATGAGTATGCATGTAAATGCATGTACGCGATGTATATGAAAAACATGCATTTTTTTTTTTCATTTTGCTTTGCGAGGAAATTAAAGGCGCGCAGTTAATATTAGCAATTAGAAATATTTAAAGGCCGGGAAATTAATATTGCTTCAAAAATTATTATTTGATTGAATAACATTTAGATTACAAGGTGTGACTAATGCTAATACAATTCAAACAGCCGCTCTTTTTTCCGCTTTGTCTATTTCTTCCCTATAGAAATCCACGGTGTCTTTGCAGAACTTCATGAATTTCTGGATCTTCTTAGGGATGACAAAGTAAGGCATAACCATTTCGGATTTTGCTAGCTTCTTCGGAAGTTGGGCAATGACCATATTTGAGAACGAGACCAATTTTGTGAAGTCCTCACTTAATCGGACGGGGTCTTGCCACACAAACTCAATCACTTCCTTGCGTTGAGCTAGCTTGGTGTTTGCACTCCTATTCTCATCGTGTAGTTGTGCAATATGGTCCCCGTGCTCTCTTGCAATATGGTCGAAATATTCTTCATATTTCTTGATATCGGCTTTGAGATGATTGCACTTAAGCTTCCCTTGCAGAGAAAGGTTCTCATATTCTTGCTTTTGGATGCGTTCGGTTTGTAGCCGCTCTTTGTATTCTTTGACGACCTCTTGGAGTTGTTGGTTTTTCTCTTGATATTTTAACCTCCATTTTCTTTGAGCTTTAATGGCTAACTCCCCCAACTTTTTGAGTTCTTGGTTGGAATGCAAGACTTTCTCCAACTCTTCGTCCTTGGCTATGAGATTAGCGTCGGCACTAACCAAACCACCCCCGATCCATTCTCTTTTCCCCTCGGAAATTCTTAGCCTTTTTCTGCACTCTTGGAGAGATTTTGTTGTTTCCTCTCGATCTCTCTTTGCTCTAGCGACCTCTCCCAAAGCTTGAAGGTGCTTTAATTCTAACTCCCCATTTTTGCTTCGGAGTTCTCGAATCTTGGCTTTAAGCTCTTCCGTTTCTTCGATGGGAATGGTTATGATTGGCTTAGGTGCGAGAGGTTTAGGAGGGCATACAACCGCAAAGGGTAGCTTGATTATTTTGACCCTTTCTTTCACCCATTGGGTGTAGGGAGGCTCGGCTACACAATTCTTTTTGCCAACGTTTCCCTTGTGTATTTGGCTCCAAGCTCTTTGGATCTTTCCTAGCAATGCTGAGTCTTTATCTCCCTCTCTTAGGAAGAAAGCTTCCACCAAGAGATCATCGGGCTTATCCTTCATTGGGTAACCTAATTGGCGGAGAGAGAGGACCTGGTTATAGTTGATGCATCCCCTAGTACCTATGAGGGGTACATTGGGGAAATCACCGCAGCTAAGAATGACTTCTGGATCCTCTAACTCTCGAGAATACCAATGGATATCCCCCTCGGTAAGAGCCGTCATCCGTTGTGACCACTTGAGGTTAGCTTGGTTTTCGACAAAATCCTGATTTCTTGGCATGTGGAACATTAACCATGTTTGCACCAAAGGAGTACAACAAGAAATTGTGCCTCCTCTCCCTTTTTCATGCCTAGCATAGAGGGAATGATAGAAATCCGCTAAAAGTGTAGGCACATGATTCTTAGTGATGAATACCCCTATAGCCGGAAGATCGATGAAGTCGTCCATATTAGGGAACAAAACTAATCCATATATCAAGAGAGCTAGGATTGCATTGAACGCCTTCCCCTCTTTGTTGGTCAACAAAACCCGAGCCTTGGTCTCCAAAAACTTCCTTGCGAATCCCTTAGGGCTTCCTCTAGTTTCCAAGTGTGGTGATATCTCTTGGACACTAAGGTGCAAAGATTCGGCGATGACTTCTAAAGTAGGGTCTTCTCTCAAACCGAGGTAAAGCCCATGATCTTTCAAATTACATCCCAAAATCTTCTCGAATTCTTCCAAGGTTGGGGCTAATTGGAAGTCCTGGAAGGTGAAGCATCAGAGAGGTGGGTCATAGAATTGAGCCAATGTGGTTAAAGCCATTGTATCTACTTCCACGTGCAGGAGGTCAAGTAACAATCCATAATTTGCTTGGAAATTACTCTTGTTGATCGAAGTGAGCTTACTACTCAAAACTAGCAGGCTTTCTACTTTGGGAGCCTTGACCTTGAAAGCAAGCGTGTTTCTCTTTTCGGAAGTCATATTTCTTTTGCTTAATTACGGATTGCCTTTTTAATTCCCTATAAAGCAAAATGTATATGCAAAAATTATTTTCATGAATGCAAATGTAATGATATGTAGGGGTGTGGTATAGGAACGTTCAAAACCTCCCCCCATTCTCACATGTAGGCTCTAGAGATGAGATTTTCTAAAAGGTCCCTAGAGTCATGGATCCTACAAGGACTTATAATTGCTGTTGCAAATACTCACAATACAACCATACTTCCAAGAGAATCTACTCTAGGCGGGGTTCTCATGTCGATTCCTACAAGACATACGTCAGGAGGGCCAACACTACACAAACCCAATCTTATCTTAATTTTCTCTCAAAGCTCGGGTATAGAGCTTCACACGTTCAGCATTAACCCGAACAATGTGACAACACACAGTTGACATATGAATATGAACATAAAGCATCATAAAGCATATAAATATAAAGGCAAGAGAAGAAAATAAGATAAAGACAATAAAACAAAAGCATGCAAGCAAAACAAAAAACACCTAGCCTAAAAGCTAACTAGGATAGGCTTGACTCGCTAGTGAGGAAGTGTCCCCAGCGGAGTCGCCAGCTGTGCGCTCTCTAAAAAAACGCGAAGAACGCCTCGAGGGTATAAGACCTCTCGGGATGAAGATGCGGAGTCGCCACCAAAGTTTTTATTTGTAAAGGGGAACATTGATAAACCCCTTGAGTTTTATTTTTAAAGGGAAACGATAATAAAACCCTTGACGATGAGGAAAGGATGGTCATCGCAACCATTATCGGGTTCGGGAGTCGATTATGCAAGGGGAAGGTATTAGCACCCCTCACTTCCGTTGTACTCAACAGGAACCTCCTAGTTAGTTAAGGCTAAAGTGTTTTTTTTAAAAGTTTTGCTTGCATGCTTAAATATGTAAAGATAATAAAGAAAGGGGGAAAAAAGATATTTTTTATTATTGTGCTTGACAAGAGTTGAATCTTGCTCCTACGTACCTCCTGGTGCGATGGAGAATTCAAAGCTACGTAGTTATTTGATAGAAAACGTTTCTTTGTTGGTTGTTTTTAAAGAACGATGTTTTTGATCGTATTTTTTGCGATTAAACGTAGCTTGTATGCTCGCGCGTGGGAGGCTTAAGCGTTTGTTTATATCGCGCTAGAATTGATAAAACATGTTCGTTTGAAAAAAAGGTTTGAATTGACCACGGGGGCCAAAGATTAGGTTCAATTGATCACGGGGGACCAAGAAAGGGTTCAATTGACTCAAAGGAGTCGAGAATTGATTCAATTGGTCACGGGGGACCAAGAAAGGGTTCAATTGACTCAAATGAGTCGAGAATTGATTCAATTGGTCACGGGGGACCAAGAAAGGGTTTGGTTTGGTTTTGAAAATAGAATGACGATTATCCGAACAACGAGACATACGTCAAGTATTCGTGCAACCGGTGAATGGAGAGACATACGTCAAACCATTCCTTTTTCATTCAATTTTATTGTTGAAACAAAAAATGTATTTTTTGGTTAAGTTTGAAAAGAATAACGATTGTATAAACAACGAGACATACGTCAAGTGTTTGTTCAATCGGGGAATGGAGAGACATACGTCAAACCATTCCTTTTTCATTCAATGTTAATATTGAAAATTAAGAAATCCCAAAGTAATCAAAACACTTGGCTATTGAAACTTAAGAACAAGTTTGTTGCTCACAATGTTATTGAAACTTAATGAAATTCCAAATAAACAAAACACTTGGTTTAAACTTAAGAACAAGTTTGGTTCAAGTTTTAAAAAAAGAACAAGTTTGGTTCATGTTTATGATTGAAAAATGAACAAGTTGTTGAAAAATGAACAAGTGTTATTCAAAAATGAACAAGTTATTAAAAAAAAGAACAAGTTAGTTATTCAAACTTATGAACAAGTTTGTTAACCAAAATTGTTGTTTGAAACTTAATGAACAAAGCTTGTTGTTCAAGTTTGGTTTTGAAACTTAATGAACAAAGCTTGTTGTTCAAGTTACTCAAAATTTGTTATTCAAATTTATGAACTTCCAAATAACATGCAAAAAACTCTTGTTATGTGTTGAACCAAATGAGTTTTAATCCTCTTCAACAAAAGTTCAAAAGAAAAGCCAAGTTCTGAACCTTAAAAATGCCCAGAAACTGTTTCTGAACCTTAAAAAATGCCCAGAAGTGCTTCAAAAGCTGAATTTCAGCTTCTGAGTGAACAATACTTCAGAAGCTCAATTTCAGAGTCTGAAGTACTGTTCAGACACACTGTTCATGGGTTGACTTTTGTTGACCCTCAGAAGCACTGTTCATGGGTTGACTTTTGTTGACCCTCAGACTCTGAACTTCAGAGTCTGAAGCACTGTTCAGACTCTGAACTTCAGAGTCTGAAGTACTGTTCAGACTCTAGTTTCAGAAGCTGGTTTCAGAACCTCCAAAAGGGTGAAAAACTTTCGAATTTGGTTAGAAAAAGAAGTATATCACTTCTGCTTTGATGTTTCTCAAACTTTGGGATTTCTTTGAGGTTTTTAAAAGATGTTTTCAGTTCAAAAGGTGTTAAAAACCACCAATAATGCAGAAAACTAAAGTTGGATCAACAGGAAACACTGAACAAAATGTAAACAGGAATGCAAATGCAAGATAAAAAGTTCAGGATGACTTACAGATTTCCAGCTGATGCTTGGGATGCAAGAAACTGAAAGTGGCTTTAAATAATTGTGGTTTTACAAAACTGGAATGATGAGGAATAAGAAACAACAATAACAAGTGATTTTGCTATTGTTCTTCACTCTTGGTAAGATGTTTGTGAAGATTCAAATGCTATTTGGATTGTTGGTTGGTTTATGATGGTTTGCAAAGCAAGAATCTGAAAACAGAGCTTCTGATTTGCACAGGTTGTTGTGTATTTATGGTTGTTCTTTCTGATTCTGAGTTGCTCTAAACTTCTCTAAACAAACTGCTCAATGATCAGATTGAATTGTGTGAAACTGTGGTGAAACTATGCTTAAAACTGTGTATTTTGTTCTTGAGATTGTGTGGAAATTCTGTCTGAATTGTTAAGCAAAGAACTCTATTTCTACCTCAAAATTCCTGTGAAAATTAACTGTCCATAATCCTTCAGCATTGCATTGCTTTTATAGGCAAATTGAGATCAAATGTAATCATGAAAATCCCCTAAAACCAGGCTGTTTTGTGGGCTATGACCAGGACATTTGGCTAGCATTTAATGCAAAAGGAAGGAAGTGACCTTGCCTTGTGATCATGGTGAAGACTTTGGCTAATTTTAGAATCAAATGGGGCTGATTTTGACAGGAATTGCTGTAATCAAGGGTGCTGTCTGTGCAGGTTGCAACTTGAGATGCCCTTTGAGATTGATCTTTGCAATTTTGAGAAGACAAACATGAAAAGGTAGTGTGCAGTTTGCAGAGCTTGGGGAGAAACAATGGAAAACGTGTGCTGACTGAGAAGAAAGAAGAAATGCTGGAACGGGGTCAGGCATTTCAGAATCTGGGCAAGCTGTTTCAGAAACAGGGCAAGCTATTTTGCAGCTTAAATTGACTGGTTTTGATAAAGGAGAAGAGACAAGGTGGTGGCTGGAAAGTGAAGGTCAGGGACAGGAAAAATGGGGAAGAAGAAGGGTGCTGCCCAGCGTCAGCACAACTTGTGTCTGAGGGTCTGTGTCAGGCACGTGCCTGGTCTTCTCTTCTTTCTTCTTTCCTTGCTTCTGATCCAACGTGCCAGGCACGTGTCCTTGGTTTTTTTTTTTTCTTTTGTTTCAAATGGGCTGGGCCCGTGTTTCCTCTTTCTTTCTTCTTCTTTTTTCTTTTTGTTTGCTCACTCCCTTTTTTTTTGGTTTTGCTTCTTTTGTTTCTTTTTTTTTTGGAAATAAACTTAAAAGTAATAAATGTAATAATAATAATAATAGTAATAATGAAAATAAATGATAATAATAATAAATAATAAAAATAAAAAGAAAGATAATAAATAATAATAAATATTATTATTATTTATTATTTATTTAAAAAGGAAAAATAAAGTTTGACTTCTTTTTTTGTGTTGACTTTCCCTTTTTTTTTAAAAGGTTAGGACAAAATTGGGGTACAACAAGGATATTTTGGTCTGACTCTAGTCTTCGACCCGGTAATTCAGCTTTATTCTTACACTCGCCGGATGCATGGTGGTGTGATGCCCTTATGCTAAAATTTTCCCCGTGATAACCTTACTACTTTTTATTTATTTGGAATTTCTCAATAAGTTACCCTTGTTGTGACAGGTTCTTTCAGTTTCTTGTGCATGACTTTGTTCTCTTTTTAGCAACCGCTTAGACTGTTGCCTAGATCTCGCATCTGCCAACTTATTGTTTAAGACAAATATCATGCTTGTTCCTAATTGACCGAGAATATCATAAATATTTTCCATGCATTTCTTGATTCAAGTTGTTATTACACTTATGTCTTGATTCATGTTCTTACACTTGACAAGTTTATCATGCATCTACAGGTTTTTTTTCCCAGCTCATACTTGCTGAACTGAGTAAAGAACTCAAAGGATTAAAGGTTTATCTTTGGTTTGTTTCTTGCTACTAACTCATTCAGTACTGCAACCTCTCATTTTAGTTGACAGTGTTTTCTAAAGTTAAAAACCCCATTCAAATTATAAATTTCTTCCATTTGTGTGTACTGTACTTCAATAGTTTTGTTTGTTTATTCTTTTGGCTGCTTTTTTGAAACCAATTATCCTGTGTAAATTTGCTGCTTATTAGATTTCTTGTGTATATAGATCCATGACCATGATTCAGGAATTCCTCTAATTTATATTTTTCTTTAGATGTGTTGTGAGTGGTTCTGGAAAGATCGCAATGCATGTTTTAGAGAAGTGTATTGCGTATGACACTCTCGGCTCTTCCCATCTCAGTATCAGGAAATTTTGGATCTGTGCGAAGCCAACATGCTTAACCTACTGTGACTCCTATGGTTTCTGTATATGTTGTCTTTACTCAAACCAAAATGGAAACCTGTCTCCATTACAACATTTCAGTTATCATGACTTGTTCAATGTTCTTCATTAGTAAGAGTGGTAGAAATTAGAATTGCCATTATCATATAGCATAAATGTTGGGATTGAAATCCTTGATCTAGCTTCGCCTTTTGAAGGCATATATGCAATCTTCTAACATAAGATTTTCTCATATTCAAGATGATTTTTGGTTGATGAAGATGGATTTGACTACAATACTACATGAAAGTATCATTTTTAAGAGACATCAAAGCTCAACAAAGAAGTTTTGAGGTTTTTCAGGGGAGTAATTACTAATTATATCTAATCTAGTGCTCCTTGTAAATAAATTTGGCATATGTAGAGACTATTTAAAGACCCATGCTAGAGTGATATGGCGTTTTGTGTAATTTCATCCAATTTATAGATACATATTCTGATCTCAAATAAATCTGCAAAAACAGTGCTGGTTTGATGGTGTATACCTAACCACCTTAATTTGTCACAGTGCTATGAAGGAATTCAAAACTATGATAACTATTATATTTTGACGAAGTTATGCTTATTCAATCTGGAACTTCTAAGTTCATTATAAGAAAATTTAGAAGCATAGTTAGTTAGTTCTATATAAGCTTCATAGACTACTGAGAAATATATAAGGAGTTGAATATATTTTGTAAGGAGTCTGGTTCGTTTGAGGAACTTTGTTATGATCCTTTCTTTCAATGTTTGCTCAAACTCTCAGCATAGTTTTTAACTGTTTAATAATTCCCTCGTTTTGCTGGATTCATCATGAAATCATCGTAGTTGTTTAGTTTTTTTTCTCCATAAATACGAAAATGTGAAAATATGACAACACAAATAGTTATAAACTTATAGGGCTCAACTTTATCCCCACATTTCTGAAAAATCATACATGATTGTGAATATACTTTCATACGAGAAAAAAAAGTGTTTTCTTTTTTTATGTCAAAGTATACTTTTCTTTCGTATGCCATCAAAACTAGAGAAATGATATTTACACAACCATTTTCTGACAATCTTTTGACAACTTTCCTCCCTCTTATGTTTTTGAAAAATTAATAGAGGAAAATAAAGTTGTTTCAAAATTATTACAAAATGATTGTATAAATATCATTAGTCTAAAAACTGTGTTTTATCGTGTGTACTTTCAGAAAGACTTTGGATGTCCAAAAGTCTAACTTAATTGACAATGTTGATATTATTAAACTAAACATCTTCATTAGACTTCAATTCTTCAAAAATAAAATATATATTAAATATACGGGTCTAACATAATTCAATCTTCCCTTAAAAAAAGAAAAAAACACAATTCAATATACGTTAAGTCAATAATATTTAAATATATGTTCTCAATATCTTATATAATATAATAATTTAATATTTATTAAAATTAAGTTAGATTAAGATTTATATTAACAAAAAATGGTTATGCTGTGTGTTTTGTGGATAAAAAAATCAAAACAAATATTCTGAATCTTACATGTTGTGTTGGGTCACCTTAGTGGGCTATATGTGTTTGAAGCCCAAAATCAAGCGGTCCAAATCCAAAGCTAATTAGGGTTTTCAATGCCATTTTGCTATAAATCTTAACACAAAGAAAACCTCTTCTTCTCAAATCTCACTCTCCTCAACAACAATCCAAGGTATTTTCTTAACCTTCCTTAAAGTTTTGTTATTGAGCTTTTTAGGGTTCTCTTTAATTTTCCGATTTGGTATTAATGTAGATCTGTATTATAGGTTGAAGAAGAAGAAGAAGAAGATGGCAACAGTACCTGGACCACTTGTTTGGGAGATCGTGAAGAGGAATAACTCTTTTTTGGTTAAAGAGTTTGGAAATAACACTCAGAGTGTTCAATTCAGCAGAGAACCCAATAATCTTTACAACATTAACTCCTTCAAATACTCTGGTTAGTATCAAAATCATACCTTTTAAAATGTTTTCTTTTTGTTATGTGAAAGCTGTTTGTTTTTATTGATTAGGGTTCTGTTTGGATAAACAGCTTATTTTGCATCTTAAAGCATAGTGGGCTATCATGTATCAGCTTATGAATAAGTTATTTCTATAACATAATATAAAATAAAGTCAAACTGTTTTGATAAGCTATCAGGAAGAGCTTATCTAAGTAAGCTGAAAACTGCTTATGCAAATAAGCCTAAGTTTTAATCAAATGTGATTCTTTTTTGATATACTTGTTGATATTAGTGAAGATGGCGTGTTGAGATTTAGATTTCAACAATGTTAATTTGTGATAGCGATGATTTTGCTATTTTAATGTTTCTTTGGTGAATGAAGCTTAGTTTTATGTTTATGATGGTATAATAGGTTTGGCCAACAAGAAAACTGTAACTATTCAGCCTGCTGGTAAAGATCAGTCAGTGTTGTTGGCCACCACCAAGCCAAGGAAGCAAAACAAGCCTGCAGCTTTGCTTCACAAATCTGTTATGAAGAAGGAGTTCAGGAGGATGGCAAAGGCTGTGCAAAATCAGGTAATTTGTGATAGGAAAAAAATCACTTAAATGTGTTTTGTAGGGAGGCTTTACTGATTGATATTGATTGTATTGAATGTCTTGATAATTCTTCTAAGGTAATTAATTCCATTTGTGTTTCACAATATGTTATTTGGTAGCTTCATTTTTATTGTTGTCGACCTAGATGCTAAATATCCACTATATATTCTTCTGTTTTCTAGACATTGTTGAAATTGTTTTGATTTGGTTGGTGTTAAATTGTTTGATTTGTTAATGGTAATTTACAACTGGACAATTTGTTTGTTTGCTGCCGAGGGATCTAGGTTAATCTTTTGAACTGTTTCTGTACATTTTGATGCAAATATCTCTTGGGAGTAGATTAGTCGGGAACACTCCTTTTATTTACATAAAAAAGATTTTTTTGATTTGGTTGGTGTTAAATTGTTTTGAACCTTAATTTTGTCCCATTGTTTCCCTGCTGTGATGAGCCTCTAACATGTAAGAAGGATCCCTATGTGGGTTTTTTCGGTGAAATTTATTTGTTACGCTTGGCTTCTGAGCTTTGATCATCAATTGTTTTGATTTGGTTGGTGTTAAATTGTTTTGAATTGATAATGGTAATTTACGTGGCAATTTGTTTGTTTGCCACTGAAGGATCTAGATTTATCTTTTGAAGTTGTTCTAGTACATTTTAATGTAAATATCTGAGCGGATGAGTCAGAACACTGCTTTTATTGACATCAAAAAGATTTTAAATTTGAACCTTGATTTTGTCCCATTTTTTCCTTGCTGTGATGAGCCTCTAACATGTAAGAAGGATCCCTATGTGGGGTTTTTTCGGTGAAATTTATTTGTTACGCTTGGCTTCTGAGCTTTGATCATCCAAAAGTTCTGTTATGAATGTTATATTCTGTTCCATTCTTTGTTTGTATTGTTAATTGGTGGAAGCTAGCTTCTCTTGCGTTTTCCACTTCAACTATTTCCCCCATATGCTTCCTTGTAAATTATCTGTTTGTTAATTGAAAACACTTTAAGCCTCTGCCAACATGACCGAGTGTTTCTCAGTTGGAACGAGTCTTTAACATGTAGAAAGAATCCGTGGTCTCTTAAATGAAATTGTCTTGTTACGATTGGCTTCTTAGCTTTGATCCTCAGAAGTTGTTTTGTGAATTTAACATTCTGACCTCGATTCCTCAATTTATTTTTTATAAATGAATTTAACCTTTCTATCTTTTGATTTGTTCATCATGAGAAGTTTGCCTCTCCTTTATATGTTGATTCTTCCTAATTGCTTGTGCCATGCAAATTATCTGTACTAAGTCAAAATCATTTTGAACCTCTACCAGTATGACTGATGTTCCCCTGCAGTGATGAGCTTTTAACACGTAAGAAGAATCCCTATGTGGGATTTTTCAATGAAATTTACTTGTTACGCTTGGCTTCTGAGCTTTATTCATTTGAAGTTGTTTTGTGTATTTAACCTTATGACTTCTAATGATTAAAAAATTTAAAAAATAATAATGAATTTAACCTTTCTTTATCTGAACCTCATGACCTCTTATGTTTGTTGTGGGAAATTATCTGTATAAATCAAAATCATCTTGAACCTTTACATGTATGACCAACTGTTCTCAATAGGACTGACTCTGCTTAGGCCCCATTCAATATATGGAGATGTGTTTGTGGGTTGTAGCTATGAAAATTCTGAGTTTACACTCACTCACGAAGATAGTGTGGGACAGATATCCCAAACTTCTTTCATTTTTCAAGTGTAAACTTTCTACACTTCGGGCATTTCATTGTCACAGCTCACCAACACATCTCTGTCTATTAAATTTGGCCTAACTACACTCCTATCAGTTCCCCTGCAGTGATGAGCCTTTAACATATATGAAAAATCCTTGTGTGATATTCTTCAGTGAAATTTATTTGTTGCACTTGGCCTATAAGCTTTGATCATCAAGAAGTATTTTGTGAACGTAACCTTTTAATATCTTTATAATTTTTGTTGTCAGCCGAGGGGAGCAGACCTCTCTGTGTCAACTATTCTCCTCAAATGCTGTTTTTGCTTATTTTCTGTGTAAACTGAATTCATTTTGAACTACTGCTAACATGACTGAATGTTCCTCATCGGTGATGAGCATCTAACACGTAAGAAGGTTCCCTAAGTGGGTTTTCTTCAATGAAATTTACCTGTTACGCTTGGCTTCTGAGATTTGATCATTCAAATATTCTTCCTTGATCTTTTAATTTATGATATTTATCAAAGCTGGTCTCTTCACTCTACCTAACAACCCTTCCCTAATGCTGCCCAACAAATTTTCTGAGAATGATGTTTGGTTTTAGTCTAAAATTATATTCAAAGTTGTATCTACTCAATCTGCATCTTGTTTATGTTTACTTGTTTAAATCTGCATCTTGTCTATGTTTACTTGTCTAGGCTATCTTTCTTTTACGTCACGAATTTCCACTTCATGAAAAAGCTTAATTGCCTTAATCTATGATGCTAATTTGATCTCCTGCTTGTGATTTGCCGCAGGTGGCAGATAACTACTACAGACCTGATCTTAAGAAGGCTGCTCTTGCAAGGTTAAGTGCTGTTAATAGGAGCCTCAGAGTTGCAAAGTCTGGCGCAAAGAAGAGAAACAGACATGCTGGAAAGAAGTGAATTGAGAAGAGAATTAAATTGCATGCTACATTTTCATGAATCATGTCTTTTCCCCCCTTTTTGTAGTTTATGTATTCTAGAACTCTTCTAGAATACTGGAGTTCGGTTTGGTAAATTAATTATTGCGTTTTCAATACAAGACTGCAATGCCATGTTATTATACTATCTTTAAACTGGTTCTATTGTTTTCCATTTGTCCATCTCGAACCTAATTGCCAACTAGATTAAAGAAAGTTTAATTGGTTTACTCTGTTTAACAAATAATGTAATCAAATCGATGTTGAACTGGCCAATTTGGTAGGTTTGATGTCCAGATGTCAATCTTGGAGTTAAACTAGACAAAATAGTTGGTACGTAGGACTCATGGCTGGTAGAAATGTTTTTCATGCCTGGTAGAAATGTTTTGAGGTCTTATAAGACTCGAGAATTTACTTAAGATCTCCAATCTTAAGTGGAAAGTTATTGATAGTTGATTAATGGGTCTCATTTAAGAAATTTGTGTGAGATGTTTGGAGTGATTGCTATTTTAAAAATGAGTGATGCACACGTGTGATTTATTTAAGCACCTAAAAATGGGTCTTGGATGCTCTTAAAAAACTTACTATGCCGATTATTGAATGCCATGTGACAGCTTATATCTCTTCTGACTTCTCCAATCACCAATGTGAAACAGCCCTAGGCCAAGCTCTGCAATACATGAATACCATCATCATCTAGCAGTTGAACCATAGAAACAACTTCAAGCTAAACTCAGCGATGCTTATGTTCACGTATCCTTAATTTTGAGCGCCAGTACTACTTATCCTTATTGAAGATTTTTTTATTTGATACGTTGGGTTTTATAATTTGGTGTTTTTTGTTTCACTTTTTGAAGATTGTTTCACCTTGATTTCATTCACCTTGATTTCATTCACTTCCACAATACCACCAATTATTGTGGTTACAACATAAAGTCGGCACTACCGGAACTATTTAAAGGATGTCTATGTAAATCTATACTATAAATAAAGAAAATAGTATGTTTTGCCTCTTTTGGACTGACTTTTTTTTTTAAATTACCCTCAACTTTCAATACATATAGCACACATAACAAATAGATAAGATTATATTTAAATATTAAAATAAAAGTGTAACAAACACGATATGAGTATATATATATATCCAGTTATTTTTCCTTTATCCTTTAAAATGTGTAACAAATTAAATGAGTATATCAATACATAATTTTTCATTATTCCGATTACACCCTTAAACAACTTTTTCTATAATAAAGTTTGTTGTTGGTGTCATTAAAAAAATTAAGAATATATTTTTTTGTTATAATTTGAAAGCAAAAAACATTAATATTTTTACTTTTAATCAAAAATCAAAATTTCATAAAAAAAACACCCTTCATAATTTTCAAACGTTAGCACAATAAAAAGAGCGGAAAGACGGGCACGTGGGTGCCCGTCTTTTTGCTAGTATATATAAAGAAAATAGCCTCTTTTGGCTCTTTTGGGCTGACTTTTTCTCCTTTCAAATTACCCTCAATTTTCAATGTAAATATCACATATAACAAATAGATATGAGTAAATTCATATTAAAACAAAATGTAACAAATTGTATGTGTCCGATTGTTTTCCAAATCATTTAAAAAAGATAATAAATGAGAGTGGATTCTAATATTAAAAATAATTTAACAAACACAATATTTTTTTGTTACCACACAAAATATATCGTGTAATAAACACAATATGAGTATATTTCCAGTTTTTTTCCTTTATCCTTAAAAAAAATTGTAACAAACTAGATCAAGTATATGTCACTATAATTAATTAATTATAATCAATAAGAAAATGATCGTTATTTTATTTTTATTTTTATATACAGACAAACCAAAATACACCGAGTTGATAAATAATTTCGTTATATGCTTTGACAATAATTTGTAGATAAATCAATGTACTAATCATTTCCATTAATATTTAAATTTTTTAAAATTGTAATCAAAATTATAAAAACAAACATAACAAAATATACACACACATTAGCGCAGTAAAAAAAGCGGATAGACAGGCACGGTAGTGCCCGTCTTTCTGCTAGTAGTAAATAATACTACTAGTACACATTATATCGGAAAAGATGTATTATTGACCAACATGTAATCTTCTAGCGATTTATCAATGACTTAGACCATCCCCAATGGAGGGTCTTAAATTTTGAAGACTTGAAATTTTTTTGGGGTCTTATAAGACCCAATGTTTCAATTAAGACTTCAATCTTAAGTGGGATCCACGTTGTTTTAATATTAAAAAATTTAAATGAGTGATGTATATACGTGAAATCCATTTAAGTACCTAAAAATATGTCTTTATTGTGGATGCTATAACTTATTCTTACTGATCTGTGCAAAAATGTAACGGTATACATTAGCATACTGACTTCTGTATAAATTTCACAACCACTCCAGAGAATGGTATATATCTGCTCTGCATTGGACGTGATAGATACATTTGGATACATTTGGATCCTTCCGGTTACAATGGGATCTTATACATGCCATTGATGCAGCCTTATTTCTGAATTTGAAAAGTTTAATTTGGAAATGATTACATTTTTTATAATGTTTCAATTGATAACTAAACTATTTCTCCCTTTATTTTGTTTGATCGATGTAGCATTCTCACTAGTTTTTCATTTGCATATAGTAGCAACAGTAGCAACGAAAACATATTACATTTCTGTTTACATGTTGTGCATCGAAATTTATTATCTTTAACCATGTCACAAGGTAACAAGTTTATCACCATGTGCAGTTTAAGTATATAGATTCCCCCTAAACAGGGGCGGACATGGACTTCCACTATTAGTGGGGCAATTTTTTTTTGTCAAATGATTAAATAATACAAAATTTAATAAGAAGTTATATTAAAAGTGGTTGTAGCAATCAAAATTACAAAACAAATGCTCTATTTTCCATTATAGTATGTCAAAAACATAAACAAAAAATTAATCATAACCCTGCCTAATATGCAACAAATTCGCAGCATGTTTGGCAATTTAATCTGTGTAAAATTAATCATAAGTCATAACCCAAACATAAAAATGATAAACCCACTTCTTGATGAAGCATAACAATTAACGGTGTGTGTGTTATACAATTGGTTGGAAATTAACGTCGTGTGTCAGTGTGTTATACAATTGGTTGACAATTGACATTTGATGAAGCATAACAATTAACATAAACCTAAAAAAAATCACATGAACTATTGGTAATTATACCTCTCAAATCTCAAACAAGACATGAATAATTAAGCCTAAAAAATCACATGGTAATTAAGCCTAAAATCACATGGTAATTAAGCCTAAAAAAAATGGACCTGGACTGGTGTGGCACCTGCCACAGCAGGCCCAGGCCAGGTCGCCCCTGCCCCTAAAGACGTAACGCCTCAAAATTCGTAAATTGTTACATAGTACCTTTTAATATATAGCAAAAATTCTATGATTATGTACTAATTCTATGATTATGTATTTCCAAGATTCAAGTCAATTTTTCTTTCCTTCACATTTTGTTTTTAAAGTTTTGAAATAATACTGTTATCATTAGAACTTTTGATCCCAAAGTTTTCTTTATCATTAGAACTTTTGTGGGAATCCTTACGCCATAGTTTAATCATGTTGATTATGGTTTCAGTTTTTTTATTTTATTTTAGTCAAATGTCAATAAGTAGTGGTTCCTACACTTTAAGGGAGGTATTTTTTGTCATCCCACATTCATACTTTAGTGGAGGTGTGGTATTGTTCTGTTTTGTTCTTAAAACTCTGTGTGGTAGTAGTTTTTGTTGTGTGTTAAAACCATTAGAAACAATTCTTTTTTTAAGCCAAATTACACTAGAGGTCCTTTAAGTTACTTAATTGTAATAAATTGGTCCTTTAAGTTTTTTTAGTACCACTTATGTCCTTTAAGTTATTTAATTGTAACAATTTGTGAGATTTCAGATCTTAAAAATGTAAGTTATTTGATGTTTAAAAGTTACACTTAAATAACTTAAATGACTTAAGTGGTACAAAAAATATTTAAAGAACTAACTTGTTATAATTAAATAACTTAAAGGATATAAGTGATACGAAAAAACTTAAAAGACCGACTTGTTATAATTAAATAACTTAAAGGGTCTCTGATGTAATTTAACCTTTTTTTATAGACGAAAGGATAGTAGTCTTTGAAAATTTAAACACAAGTGGAGAATTTAACGTTCGGACCTCAATCACGACGTCCTACCTTACAATTTTGATATTTTTATTAGTTGAGGCGGGTCTTACGGACATCTAAATTAAAATGTTCATTAACTTTGTATAATACTCTCTTAGTGCTGAACATAATAATGATGAAACTTTGTACCAAAAAAAAAATGATGAAACTGCTCCTTTAAAAAAAATATGAAACTGCTGGCATTTGTCTATATATTTTTGAAGTTAAACTTAATTTTTAGATATTTATATTTTATTTAGAAATAATATAAAAAAAATAATAAAATAGACAAGAACTTAAATTTTAAAGAATGATGACACTTTTTTTAAAGACATAAAATAATTACAATTAAAAAAAGAGAACTTTTTTTTTACTCAATGAGAACATTTTTTTTACAAGATATAATAAGAGCTTAAATTTATAAAATATTAATTTGAATATACAAGGATATATAAAATAATAAAAAAATGAAGACAAGTGGCACAAAAGGACTTTTATTATCAGTAAAGTAATTAGATTTTAAGTGTTACAATTTTAATTAAATAAAATACAAAAACACAATTAATATATCATGAAGTTTATATTAAAAAAAATCAGTTTTGGATATTAAATTAATCATACACAATTGATTCTTGCTCATTCTCAATGTACTCCCTCCATCCCTTTTTATAGGAGTAGTTTACAAAAATCACGTGTATTAAGAAAAGTTGTTGGAGTAATAAAGTTGTCTCAAATGTGTGTGACTATTAGTATATTACCCTTAATTAAATATATATTTAATGTTAACTTTTCATATACCAAGACAAATTGATAGTATTAATAAGGGGTATATTTGGAAAAAGAGTAATCAATACATCTATGAATTTGTATATGATCTTATATTTAGAGACAAATTTTTTTTGTAAACTACTCCTATAAATAGGGACGGAGGGAGTATTAAATATGAGTTCTGATGTAATATCCCGCGTAGGCGTTACTTTTATGAGTATCAGAGGAATTACGAGTAAGAAGGGCAAACTTGTAAATTCGAGATGACAAGGCTTTAAATATAGGAACCAAGATATTTTCATTTCATTTTCCTCTCCACCCTCTCTCTACAACTCTGAATTCTCTCTAACTCACGCCCCATCCTCCCTTGCCATAATCCATCAAACTTTCATTCAAATCTTGTGGAAACACTTCCAAGCAAGCTCACTTTGGGATTGCTAGGGCAAGAGAAGTTAAGGAAAATCAAGAAAAGAGTAAGATCAAGCAAGGATTAAGGTGAGCTCTCATAGAATTCTTACCTTTTTAGGGGTAGTTTTGAGGTATAGAGAGGAAAGGAAAATCTTGATGATTAAGTCTAAATTCTTGTATGTTAGTTTCCCTTTTGTTAATACTTGATATACTATGATCTTCCTAGTTAAAAACCCTATCAAATGATGTATATAGACTTGCTGGTTGTGGGATTATGTTAAAACTCGTTTTGGAATTTTCTGGAAATGTACAGGGCCTGGCAACACTGGTTTTGTCGTGCCACTATGTCACCCATCGTGCCATGATCATGAAGATCTGGGCACCATCGTGCCACGAGAGTAGCATGTCGTGCCACGACAAAAGCAGAATGTCACCCCATTTTTTAAATGTGTTTTAAGGCCAAAAAACCATCCTCACAGCACCGGAATGTCTTTATGCATTTAGTAATGAAAGAAAAGGTCATAGACTATCTTGTATTAGCATGAGAGTGGGGTTAGATATTTCATATATCATTGAGGTTTAACCTCAAAAGAATCAAGTGTCATTTATGACAATGGGTAGAATTATCCACAAGTTATCAAGTAAGATAAGAGGTTTAGTTTCCCAACAAAGAATTAAGCAGCTTATGAGAACGATAAGCCAAAAACCTTATATTAAAAGGTAAGTATCAAGAATAAAATTACTTGAAGAATGCATTAGATATGCATAAGTTTATAGTAAAGTATCAGATATACTTCATAAGATTAAACGTGTCCAGCAGGCTCCGGATTATGCCGGATGGGATCTCTCCGAAAGGGTTGTCCACACGTAAGTTTACAAGTTATATTTATGTATATTGAAGAATAACAAGAGTTATTTAAAGACCTTATGTGTCTCCAGTGTTCTCGCTAGTCAGAGCACGGGGGTTCCCGCTAGTTGGAACGGTGTAGTTACCATCCGCGAGGATAGCCACACATAAGAGTTTAATTAAAATGTTAAGTCGTGACTCTATGACTCCCCGCTAGTAGTGGAGTTAAGGTACCCCGTTAGTAGTGGTTAGGCGTTCTTCGGATGTAAGTCCTGCACGGCAAAAAGATAATTTAAGTCGTGATTCTCAGGCTCCCCGTTAGTAGTGGAATCGAGGTTCCCCGTTAGTAGTGGACAGACGTTGTTTCTATGTAAGTCCTGCACGACGATAAGAGAAGTCCGGTGTTAGCCTGATGTGATAGGAATTTCACCGATATGATGGAAGATGTACTTCGGGGTTACTCCACCCGGGGATGCACTCCGTAAAATGAACCAAGATAATTATTGTGTGTTACACCCTAACTTCTAACTTTATGTTATGAGCAAGATGAATATGTGTATATATTATATTAAGAGTTATGACGAAGTAGTCATCAGATAGCAGAACGTGATCATAGGATGTCCCCAGATCACTAAGTATGAGATTATTTATATGCTCAGCATAAGATAAAGACATACAGCGATCCTAGTTTTTCCCTTGATCGCGGAATATGTAGAGACTGACGGCGATCGTAGGTTTCCCCGAGATTGCCAAGAGTTAGTGCATGGCGACCCTAGGTTTCCCCGTGGTTGCCAACAGTAGGTTGGGCTGGAGCTCACTGAGACGTTATGTCTCATCCCAATCCTTCTGGTGCAGGTTTTCAGGTAAGCAAGAGGTTCGTGATGAAGTGAGTGCAGATGCTCGTCTTGTACCAACTCAGGAGGTTGTCAGACAATATATAAGTGTATTTTTATGGTACTTGATTGGTTGTATGTACGAGCATGTTCGTATTCATTCAGTTGTATTGTATTATTATTATTGAAAATTTAATGTATCCAGTATCAGATTAATACACATGCTAAATATTCTAGACAATTTAGTATGGGTGTTACATCTGAAATCATGACACCAACTATATATCATGTAAAGAATTCATTCTTCCTTGTTGTTTTTTTGGTCACGCATTCTTCTTTATTCTTCATATATTAAATATGACTGTCAGAGTCATTTATGTCACGTGACAATCAATGTGATATATGCTGAAAATATAAAGTGATTGTAAATTCTAAATCATATTATAATTATATATTATTGGCAAAAATATGGTCTTTGACGTACCCATCGGTTCATATTTTCTATTGTATTTTATCATATTTTCCTGTAAAATATATACTTTAATTTGTTTAATTCTGTTTAATTATAATACAATTGTTCCTATAACATTGAGATTGTTCTCATTACAATGAGATTAATATGATTGGAACCCTCGATTTTTGTGGGTTAGTTCATACATACCGTGACTTTAAATAGACCCTTCCGTAAGTGAATGATGAAATTGAACCCCTCATATTAGTCGATCATTGGAATAGATACCAAGTTTAAAAGAAAAAAAAGAGATTGAACTGACTTCTCTATTAAATATTTTAATAATGCTGTTAAATATGTTTTTAGTACTTACAAAATGATTAAGTTTTGTTTTCCGTCCCCCTAAAAGAAAGTTTTACTTTTCGTCCCCATAAAAAATAAAAAACCGCACGTCTTAGTCCTTATATTGTGCAAGTAGTTTTGGCCTTACCTCTTAAGTCAACATATATTTTTGAATTTTTTTTTCATACATGGTTAGAACATTATAAAAAAGTCTTCCACAAAAAGTGAGTTCAAAATTTGATTTATATGTCTAGATTTTTATTACTTTTATCATGAGATTTTAGAGTTTATAAAATTCATGTTTATTTCAACTCAAGATAAAAAATTCTAAATTTTTGCAGAAGACCTTTCTATAATATTCTAAACATTTTTGCAAAAAAAATTGAAGGATAATTAAACATGTTTTGTTCCAGCTTGCTTGAGCAGGCATTAAAATTGATTAGATGATAAATTTGTAGAGACTAAAAAGTGTAATTTTTTCAATTAGGAGGAATAAATGAAAGTTGGTAATTTTATAGGGACTAAAAACATATTTAATCCTAAATAATATTATAAATTGATAAAATTGTAAATATAGTAGATTTAATGAAGAATATAATTGCAAGAAAAAAAATGTACACTAAAACTAAGCATTCTCTTTATTTTTATTTTTTTGAGGGTAAACATTCTCTTTATATATAGATATAGATAAAATTAGAAATTATTAAAAAAAAATATTTGGTGGATAAAATAAAAGTTAATTATGCGCAGTTTGTTGTGATATTTATAGTACTAGATAAGAAAACATTGTTTTTTAAAACTATTTTTTTTACCTAAATATAAAATTATATAATTATTTTTCTCTTTCGCAAGAACAAAATAACTACAGGATTGAAATACAAACTCTTAACATTATGTCTGCTCTATTGCTATTTTGCTCTCTTTTGTGGGTGTAAAACTGGCTCTATACACAAAATTAATGGAATTTCATTTTGAGACTTCCTTCCTCTCTTTTCACCTTCAACTTCATCTTCCAAAATAAGCCACATGTCTCCCTTCTTCGCTATTAAACCGCCACCATTACTCCCACTTTCCAAAATTCATTCCCAAACCCAAAATTAATACTATAACTTCATCGCTATTACACTCTCTACATCGTTCCACTTTGGCAATCAACAAACATGAAGCCTTTGTCTCAGCAATAATTGACTAGCTTTTCAATTTCTCTGCATAAACTTTATAAAATCGACCGGTTATGCAATCCCAAAATCAACAAATACGACTATTTGAGAAGTGGATATAATCATATGAGTTTTTAGAGGGCCAACAATCTCGAGTCTACAAATTAAAAAGAAGTTTTGCAATACAATCAAAGTTTGTTTATATCAAAACTGATTTTGATGTTAACTATTGGTTGCAGTTAAGGATAGATGACATAGTTATATTCCTATTAACAAAATTATCCACAAAATCCCTATTTGAAATTTTAGTACATCAACTTGGTTTTTCCTCTAAAATTTATACTAGTCATTATGTTATTGTATATGTTATTTTGCAAATATGATTTTGATAATTTTAATTGTTTCCCTTTAATTGTTGCAATATTGCGTTCAAAAATATACCCCTCTATTTTATTTCTCGTTTAAATCAGGTGTTACTTTTGAGTTTTGCTCTGACTTCAATTGAATTTCTTGTTAGTGGAACATGAGATTGATCTCCTAGATTATTGATCCTTGTGCTGCATATCAAATTTGTAAAAAAGAAATAAATTATTTTTTGTATAAAACTGGAAATTATTTTACTTTTTTTATTCAATTTTTGAAGTAACTCAAAGTTCAAACTTACAAAATGTGTTATGCCAAAAATAAACGATGTATTGGGTATCAATAAAATACTAGCACAATGAAACTCCCAAACTACGGCTTATGCATGATATAATTTGGAGTGTAGTGAGTAACAATTAACAAACTTTCTCAAGAAGGAGAGAGAAAGTTACGATCATAGAGGGCGCGTAACAGAATCAAAAGAATTTCCATCTTCTCTTGCAATCTCCATTGTATGAGACTAACCATCTAAGAGAGAGAGAGAAAGTTAGAAGAATCACACACCATCATTTCTAATTCTTTCTTCTGCAAAAATGTACTTCACCTAGTCATCATCATCTTCACACACACCTACTCCATTATTTCTTACGTCCTTCTCTTTGTGAATTTGCTTTTCATGTTCTCTTTGTATTGTTGTTCCAGAACCTTGTTCTATTCTTAACAGTACTTTCATCATTTTTACACACCAGTTTCTTTCTTTTATTTTTCTTTCTGATTTTGTTTTTGATTTTGATTTGCTCTTTATTTTTTGTTCCAGAATCTTGTTCTTTTGTTAATAGTACCTGTATTATTTTCTGTGATTTTATTTTGTATGATTTTGTTATATTTTCCTATTTTTTGTGATGATTTTGGGTTTTCGCTTTTTTGTTTGTCAGTTCATAGAAGAAAGAGGGAATTAGCAACTCAAAGGCACGGTTACAGTGAATGTGATATTTTGTTTAACAATTTTTCTAGTTATTATGTATAGTAATAATTGTTGTGTTTGTTTTAGTGGTAAAATGATTAGTAGTGTTGATTTCAATAGTAAAATGTGTTTCATATACTAAAACACCCTTATTAATTATAGTCGGTAGACTAGTTAGATGATTGAAATGCAATAAATGAGTATGTTAGTGGAAAAGAAAAATAAATATTTTATTGGTATTATAAAAGAGACAAATAATTTGAGACGAACAAAAATAATAAAGATGACACCTAATTTAAGACAGAGAGTAATTTATAAGTAAAAGATGTAATTTCACATTTAATAATGCAAATGATTGTTCACATTAATTTTGCTTCATTTCGGTTAAAAAAGTACCAAAATACCCTCAAATAGTCTACTAACAATAAATAAAGATCGTACTCCAACAGAATTTTATAATTATCCTTATTTAAATCCATGATCTTCTTAATTTTATGTGTCTATTGGTCATTTTACAAAATATAAAACCAATTTGTTTCCTCTTTCTTCTCCTTATTATCTAATTCCCTTAAATATAGGAAAAAAATGTATTATGACGTAAATATAGGAAATCCGTTTTTTCTACTCTATTATGTCATAAATATAAGAAAATAATTATATTTTAATATCATAATATCACTAATTTGCATATAAAAAAATTTAATAGAAATATTACATTAATATTGATATCTTTTTCTTTAAAAAAAATATTGATATTTTTAAAATAATCATTAGTTTTCAAAATTTAAGCACGTCAACTTTCTTATATCGATATATATAAAGATTTAAGAGATATAAGTACATAAAAATATGCAACGAGTGCAAATATTTAACAACATTTTTTTTAGGGAAAATATTTAACAATATTTTGGCTCTTTTGGCTATGGTAAATCTATACTATATATAAAAAAATAACCTCTTTTGGCTCTTTTGGGCTGACTTTTTCTCCTTCCAAAATTACCCTCAACTTTCAATACAAATAACACATATAACAAATAGATAATAGTAAATTCAAATATTAAAACAAAATGTAACAAATTGTATATGACCGATCTTCTTCCTTATCATTTAAAAAAGATAATAGATGAGAGTGAATCCAAATATTAAAAAAAGTGTAACAAACACAGTTTATTTTTTGATACCACACAAAATATATTGTGTAACAAACACGATATGAGTATATGTCCAGTTTAATTTCCTTTATCCTTAAAAAAAGTGTAACAAATTAAATCAAGTATATGTCACTATAAATATAATCAATAAGAAAATGTTCGTTATTTTATTTTTATTTTATACAGACAAACCAAAATACGTCGAGTTGATAAATAATTTCGTTATAATTTGTAGATAAATTGATGTACGAATAATTTCCATTAATATTTAAAAATTTAAAAATTGTAATCAAAATTATACAAACGAACATAATACATACACACATATTCATGCGGTAAAAAGAGCGGACAGACAGGCACAATAGTGCTCGTCTTTCCGCTAGTATAAAATAAAAAATATTTAATAGAAACACTATATTAATATTAATATTTTAAAAATAGTCAAGAATTTTCAAATCTACTAACAATATATATCTATCTATCTGCTAAAAATTTATAAAAATTTACTCCAACAAAATTTCTTAAATGTCCTTATTTAAACCCATGATCTTCTTAGTTTTATGCGCATAATGACCATTTTGCAAAATATAAAACCAATTTGTTTTCTCTTTCTTCTCCTTATTATCCAATTCTCTCAAATATAGAAAAAAAAATGTATTATGACATAAATATATGAAATCAGTTTATTCTACTCTATTATGCGATAAGTATAGGAACACATGATCTTCTTAATTTTATATCCCTAACAATGTTTGAAAATAGTCATGAGTTTCCAAAATTGTATCATATCGACTTTCTCATATATGTATATAAAAATTTGTTTATGCAGATATAAACACATAAATTCTTCAAGGGGTGTGGTGTGGTGCAAACATTGAACGGTGTTTTGCATAAAAAATAAAAAGTTATTTAATAGAAACAATACATTAATCCCATCTCTTGTATATATTTTTCATCTTTTGTAATAATATTTATTTTACGAGGCAGGCGGCGCATGATGGAGGTTTCACAAAGGTGTCAACCTAGTTGACATGTCTTTGTTTCCCCTTGATGCATGTCCTCCTCTTGATTCATGAAAAAAAAAATACATTAATGTTTATAGTTTGAAAATAATCATGAGTTTTTAATATTTTATCATATCGACTTGAGTTTCCAATATTTAATCATATCGACTTTATCATATATGTGTATAAAATTTGTTTAGGCATATATAAGCACATACAATCTGCAACGGGAGTGGTGCAAATATTGAACAGTGTTTTGCATATAAAAAAGTTATTTAATAGAAACACTACATTAATTTTGATATTTTGATAATAGTCATACGTTTTCAAAATTTAATTATACTGACTTTCACATATATGTACATAAAAATTTGATTTCACATATATATGCAAGTAAAATTAATAACTGACGCGATTAAACTATTTAACATATTTTTGTATATATACGAGAAAAATATTTAATAGAAACATTACATTAATATTGATAATTTTCATTTAATATCTTTAAACATTTGACAATATTAACAATCTAATTTTTTTATATATAATTCCCACAATGTTATGTGACCCGTGCAAATGCAAATCTGTTAAATAGCTTAATCGCGTCATTGATATTACATATAAAAATGCAAATTATTATGGTCAAATACCTCCTCCGATCATTATTTTTCACCATTTGCCATGTCATTCTTACTCCAGTGCAAGTTTTCTATAGTTGTCATCATCTATAAGAAACTTGGACACAGTGTATTGTGCACTAAAGTTGCTTGTCTTTTACTTAACAAGGAGCTCAATCTATTAATGACCTCATTTGAGAGAAAAAAATGGGTTCATTTTAGTTATCAACAACTATACATGTGCACTCTCTTCAACAACTAACGGATCTCAGAATCAAAATAAAAAAAAAAAGAAAATAGATAAAAATTTGTCCGATCATCTCAAATTTATGTGATTCTTGCTCTCTTCAATTTTTTTTTTCAAATGCACATATTAAAGTTTATATTAGTGAGACTTATTTAACGACTATTTTTAGTTTATGAGCAAAAAATTTGTACTATTCAATTTACATAACGATATTACTAAAGATAGAAGTTAACGAGGAAAAAATTTGTACTATTCAATTTACATAGCGGTATTACTAAATATAGAAGTTGACTAAGAATATTCCATATTCTAATAATTGAGTCCTTGATCGATACTCTTATTAAAAAATTATAAATAAATGATATGTACAATTAGAAACCCATTTAAAGATTTTTTTTAGTTTATTACTGTCATACCCCATTTTTTGACCCATTTTCATTTTTGTTTTTCTCGTCCTTTTAAGCCGGAAATTCTCGTCATTTCAGACGAAATTTCGGCAGAGAGGTATTTTAAAATACCTCATTTTTTTTGGTTCGTTTTAGGGCCACTTTTTATCTTTTTTTATTTTTATTTTTACTTTTCATCTTTACTTTTAGTCTCAGTTTTTATTTATTGTCATTTATTCCATTTTTATTATTATTATTATTATTATTATTATTATTGTTACTATTATTACTATTTAATTGTTTCCATTTTTATTATTATTATTATTATTCCTATTATTACTATTTAATTGTTTCCTTTTTTATTATTATCATTTTTTAAATTTTTTTTAATTTTAATTTTTAAATTTTTAGGTCAAAGTCACTGTACACTGAAGCGCCCATTTCTCTTATGGTTTTCTTTCACCAAAATTTTGTCCAAAATCTTCACCAATGTCACTTCTTCCCCTTTTCAAGGGATGTTAACCAAATTTTTGACCAAAACATTGCCTATAACAGAGGCAAAAACTCAGAGGCAGAGGATTTTTTCATGAGAACAGAATCAGAAAAAAAAAAACAACAGCAAAATCATATTATCAAAACTTCTCAAAAAACTCTTTCCATTTTCTTACCACAAACAAACACAAAAACCACAAAACTAAATCTCCTCCCCTCACCACACACACAGCCGCGCGGCCAACACCCAACCATACACAGCAGCCGCGGCCAGCCACCCATTTCCCTCAAACCAAACCCAAAGCCGCGCCCACTTCTCCCCCAAACACACACAACACAGCCGCGACCACTTCCAACCACCACACCAACAACAACACACGGCCACCCAACCACCACACCAACAACAAAACACGGCCACCTAACACCAAAACCGAACTCAAACCAAGCTAAGTCCGAGTCCAAAAACAGCTAAAAAAGGTGGTTCTCAAATTTTTAAAAAAAATCTAGATCTAGCCCATTTCAAAAAGATTTTGAAAAATCTAACTTTGGATTTAAAGAGAGGAGGAAAAAGGATATTGGAAAGTGTAAAAAGTTTTTTAAAAAAAAAGGAATTTTTTTTCCGGCACGGTGGCGCCGCCCCCTGGGCCGGCCGGCCACCGCGTCGGAGTCTGTTTTCCGGTACCGTTTTTTTAGAGAGATGGAGGAGTGAAGAGAGAAGGAGGAGAAGTAGAGAGAGAGGAGAAGAAGAAATGAGGGTAAAAAAATCAGAAAAACAAATTTATACCCCAAACACTAAACCCATTTTCGGCCGAATCTCCCTCTCCTCTCTTATTCTTCTGATTGCTTTTTACACCCCCCTGTTTACTCCTGCACCCCCTTTTCTTTTGTCTTTTAATTTCTTTGTTTTCTTTATTTATTTCTTGCATTTTTATTATTTCATTTATTTTATTTTCACATTTTTTTGCTTATTTGCTTTTATTATTTTAGGTCATTTCACTTTGCTTCATTTATTTATTTTTATTTGCTTTCTTTATTATTTTTGTCATTTTTTTCTTTATAGCTTAGATTTATTTTAATGCATTTTCCTTTTTAGTATGGTTTATTTTCATTATTTTTTGCACTTTTATTTAAATGTCCAGCATACCATGCATTCTTACTTTTATTCTTTTATCTATTTATGCAACATATTTATTTAAAGTCTTGCATAACATGCATTTTTTTTTTATTTATTCCAATGCAACATATTTATTTTATGTCCAACACTTCATGCATTTTTATTTTCTTCTTTTTACTTTATGCAACATGTTTACTTAATGTAAAATCCATCTCATGCATTTTTTTTATTTAGTTTTGTGTATCTTGCATATTTATTTATTTTTATGCACTTACAATTTATTTTTTCTTTATTTATTGCTTTATTGTTCTTATTTCATTATTGATACTTAGAATGTATTTAGGGACAATGTAAATATAAATGAGAATATTGCACCGACACACACATTTATTTATTCCGCTTTATGTCGAAAAACGATAAAACGATAAAATTAACGAACGTATCCGAGGAAAAAGGGGCTCTCACTTTGATTCAACGTCTTTGTGAGAAAACCCTCGTGCTTATTTTATTTCGACTACCACTTAGTTTATTTTTGTTAATTAGCTTAATCAAAAATCAAAAACATTTCAAATAACAAAAGCCAAAAAAAATATTTTCTCAATCAAATTTCATTTTCAAGTCAACTAACTCCTACGTTCTCTTCAAAAAACAATTTCAATCAATTTTAATTATTTCAAACCTTTTTTTTCAAATTAAAATCAATCAAACTCACAACTTTATCCTTCTATGCCTTTTCGGCCTCTTATCTTCTCAAAAACATTTTCAAAACTTTAAAATCAATCAAAACAAATCACTCGACTTTTTACCCCGAACTACGTGATTTTGATCCCACTCGGGTACGTAGGCAAAAGACTTTGTCTTTCCAAATCAATAAAAATAACAAAAACAATTTCTTTCATTTTAATCATCACTTTAGTCTTTTTACACTTAAGCCTTTATTTACGAAACAAATAATCAATTTTAGCATAAAGATAAAATAAAAACAAGAAGTTCCTATAGAGTATTATAGACGTTTAGGGTGCTAACACCTTCCCTTTGCGTAACCAACCCCCGGACCTTGATCTCTTAAAAATAGGGTTTTTCGAACTTTTTCCCTTTTCCTCGGAAAAATAAAAGATCGGTGGTGAGCTCAAAAATGCGAGTCAACGCTAATTAATAGCTTGATATCCGAAAATCACCGCGACAGAAATGGCGACTCCAATGGGGATATGTATCCTAAGTGGGTTAAACCTATCTTGTTTTTTCTTTATCTTTATGCTTTATTCCTATTTGTAATTGTAAATATGTGCTTAAGTGTTTATCTTTTTACGTGAGTGGTGAGATAAGTCCTACACCCGGACTTGAGGGAAACATAAGATAGGATGGTGGTATAATCAAAGTTCCATACCAAGAGTTGTCTTGGGTTTTGGTACATGTGATACAACCCCACTCAATGGAGGTCTCTTAAAGGTAATATCATGTCGACATGAGTAGTCGTGTCTGGCATTGTTATTTTTAAGTGACCTATGAAGTTGAGGACCTTTAGAGTTACCTTTAACCCATCTTGGCTTTTTAGGACGTAGTGCGGTGGCTAATCAAGAGTAGTCTTGAATTGGTTGATACGCGATACTACACTCAAACGAGACTTTCCTACGAACGTCATTGGACCGGGAGTAGTCCCGTAATCCGACAATATTCGGAAGTGGTCGATGACTTTGGGAACTTGGTAGAACCCGTGATACAAGTACATGTGAAACCATAGTCCTTACCAAATGGCGTTTTTACCCTCGGCTCCAACATTATGGACTTAACCTCACCATGTTTTCTCCGTTCCTTTAGCATAATCATGCATACATGCATTCATTCATAAACATTTTTGCATCAAGTATCGAAGGACTCAGACAAAGTTTTGTAAACATCACAGGAATGAACTTCACAAAGAGGAACACTCAGAAATATAACTTCAAAAAGCCCGGATTTGACAAACTTAAGGAAGCTATGATCTTTGATGACTAGTCCGGGGAATGTTTTCAAGCTCGTTATGGGAGATCACTTGGCATCCTCAAGTTTGAAATATCGGGGTTTTCAAGATTTTCTATTGATAAACTTTTGAGCATAAGTTCCTAAAAAGGGGATTGTTTGTAATATTTTTAAATGAAATGTTTAAACTATGATGTTTATAATTACTTCGACAAGTCCTTCGATAACAAATCTTTCTTTTTGCATAAGCATAATCATGCATCATACTCCATTCATAGTTTCCAAATCGATCTCACCCCTTGCTTCATCGTAAATAAGGTCAATCCGCCGCAGTCAAAGAAAGTGGCTTGGCGCATTCAGTACAAGCCTACTCGCATTCACAACACTCGGGCATACCGAAGAAAAAGAATGGATCTAATAGAGCAGGAAAACCAGAATCTCCGGGAAGAGGTAGTCAGTCTCCGGGAAGGAATGAAGAAGTTGACCTCCATGATGAATACTTTGCTGGCTTCTCAGGCCCAAGTGTCAGTTCCTCAGCCTATTATCACTACTCTTGAGCAGCCAATCTTATTTGCTTTACCAACTTCTACCGTACTTACTCCACCGCCCGACACGTCTAGAGCTTACCCATGGGGATGCCATTTCTATCAGACGAAGGTTTTCATCCCACTTCTTTTGGAACCCTAGCTCCGGCTATCCAGAAATCAGCGCCACTTCCCCAACCTGGTCCGTCATTCGCTCAAGCAGCTGTGACCTACTCGGCGCCTCTTATCTACACTGCTCAGCAAGAGGCAGAGCCTATCTTTCATGCCGAAAGTGTTGGAGCCTTCGATAAGATGGACGAGCTTCAAGAGAAATTTGATGGGACGCAATGAGAGATTGAAGCCCTCCGTGGAAGAGATTTGTTTGGCAAAGATGCTCGAGAACTCTGCTTGGTTCCTAACGTTGTAATACCGCCTAAGTTCAAGGTCCCTGACTTTGAAAAGTACAAGGGGAACACATGTCCACGAAGCCATTTGGTGATGTACGCAAGGAGGATGTCTGCACACACCAACAATCATAAGCTCCTCATTCATTTCTTCCAGGACAGCTTGACCGGGGCCGCTTTGAAGTGGTACATGAATTTGGAAAGCACTAATATCCGAACTTTCAATGACTTAGGGGAAGCCTTCATTCGCCAGTACAAGTACAATCTGGACATGGCCCCCGACAGAGACCAGCTTCAGGCTATGGCCCGAAAAGAAAAGGAAACCTTCAAGGAATACGCCCAACGTTGGAGAGAGATTGCTGCACAAGTCAACCCACCTCTAGAAGAGAAGGAGATGACGAAGGTTTTCTTGAAGACTCTCGACCAATTTTACTATAAGAAAATGGTTGCCAGTGCGCCGACGGATTTTACAGAGATGGTTAATATGGGAGTGCGTCTGGAGGAAGGAGTCCGAGAGGGACGTTTGCTTATGGAAAGTGCCTTTGCTGCCAGCAGTACAAGGAAGTTTGGGAATAGCTTCTCAAGAAAGAAAGAGCAAAAAGTAAGTATGGTGGCCCATGGTCAACCTCAGCAATGATATCCGGGGCATCAATATGTCGCCGTTGTCACACCTACCTTTGGTGCTATCCAGAATCCAAGTCATCAGCTCCAGCCCCAACAAAGGCCTCAGCAACAGTATCAACAACAGTCTCGACAACAGGCTCCCCAGTAGTTCACCCAATAGAATCGGGTTCAGTGGAAATCGCAGTTTGATCCAATCCCTATGGTGTATGCAGAATTGCTTCCCGCTTTGCTTGAGAGAAATCTTGTTCAGACTAAGGCGCCTCCTCGGGTACCCGAAAGGTTGCCAGGTTGGTATAGACATGATCTCTCTTGTGCTTTCCATCAAGGGGCACCCAGTCAAGACATTGAGCACTGTTGCGCCCTGAAAGCTGAAGTCCAAAAGTTGATCCAGGCTAATATCTTGTCCTTCAAAGATTTGAACCCCAATGTGCAAGCTAATCCACTACCAGATCATGGGACCTCATCTGTTAACATGGTGCAAGATTGTTCAGAGGCTTACCCTGTTGGAGACAATCTTAAGGAGGTGGCAGCTAGTTTTGTGACACATGGTGGAGTTTGCCGTAATTGGGTCGCTGTTCACATTCCCTCAGTTACCCATGGGTCCAAGTAATGTGTTTTGTTGTCTTGTCTCTTCAAAAAAATCCTTTCGTTCCGCCCGAGTCGTTTTGTCCTCGACTTTGTCTTTTTTATATTTTGCTCTTTTTTTCTGGAAAATGGTAACACAAAAAAACCAAAGTATTTTATTTTCTTTTAATCAATTCCTACAAAAAGCTTAAACATCAATAAACCCGTTGAACACTGTAACCCTATGCTCTCTCCCAACTTTAAGTTCCCTGTCTACAAAGCTGAAGAAGAGGAGGAAAAAGGGATTCCCGAAAACATCTCTCAATTACTAGAGTATGAAAGGAAGGTCATTCAGCCTCATGAAGAGGCACTGGAAGTGATTAACTTGGGTTCCGAGGAACTGCCACTACGGTACTCCTACACTTATCCCAGATGAATGGTGCCGTTGAAAAAGAACAAAAAAAACAAAAAACAAAAAAACAAAAAAGAAACAAAAAGGACAAAAACAACACAAAAAAAAAGAAGAAAATATATCAAGAAGATTGTCCAAAAGACGGTAGTCACCTACAAGGACTGACATGAGATGTTACCGTACGCTTTGCACGGGTATCGTACTTCAGTACGCACTTCAACAGGGGCAACCCCCTTCTCTTTGGTATATGTCATGGAAGCAGTGCTCCCCGTAGAGGTCGAGATCCCATCAATTCGAGTTCTAATGGAAGCCAAGTTGTCAGAGGCTGAGTGGTGTCAAAATAGATTTGACCAGTTGAATTTGATTGAAGAAAAGCACATGAATGTCTTGTGTCATGGGCAGTTATATCAACAGAGGATGAAGCAAGCTTTTGACAAGAAAGTTCGTCCCCGTGAATTCAAAGAAGGAGATCTTGTGCTCAAAAGGATCTTATCATTTCAACCCGACTCCAGGGGCAAGTGGACTCCTAACTACTGTTGGGTTTTTGTAGATTGGCTACATTTTGCAAAAACATCTACTAGCCAGATGCTGGGACAGATGCGGTAGCATATGGAACAGCATTACGTGACCTGTGTTTTTCGCGCCAGCTAGCACTTTATTTTTGTACGCAATCTTCCAAAGATTTGCTTGAAGTTTTATTTTCCTCTAGCTTACTGATCAAGGCGCGTGTATCTGATGTTGTGTAAAAGGCAGTCTTGCCTTTGTATTTTTCCACAAGATATCGTTCTATATTTGGAAGCTTTTTATTATTTCTAGAAGATTTTCCAGCTGGACCGGACAATGTCCATGCCCTGTGTTGAAGCCCAAACCCGTGCTATCTCAGTATTATATATTTATGAAGACAAACCCTAATAGGGTAACTGAAAACCGTGTGTTAGAGCAAAGCGTGTGTTTAAGGTTTTTAGGGTTTCTTTTGTTAATTGTGAGCCTTGCTTGTATCTCCCTGATTCAAGCTAAGGACTGAGTTTGTTTGAGTTGTAATTGTAAGCTGCTCCTAAGCTTTTAAGTACGGAGTGAGTATGTGTCGTTAGAGTGTGTTTCTCTTGGTTGTGTTTTTGTGTGGTTGATAACAATACTGTCTGTGCTGTTGGTAGGAATTGAGACGGGGTCTCATATCTAGGAGTTCCTAGATAGAGTTGACACTGGTAGGGTATTGGTGCAAAGTCAAGTAGTGTGTCTGCGTTGGTCTTTTCACTAAAACTATAATAGTGGATTCATTCCTGGATTGGTATCCCCCAGAGTAGGAGAGTTGCTCCGAACTGGGTTAACAAACTCACTGTGTACTTTATATTTCTGCTGTGTTCCTTTTATTTTGTGCTTTGTTACGCTGCGTTATTTTAATTGTAGTTCTGAGTAGACAAGTGCTCGGACAGTTGTGCCAACATTGTGCACAGCGTCTGTCAGTCAGGTTATGCCTTATGCTACAAGTTTTGTGACTTTTGGTGATGAAGCCAAAGGAGAAATAAAGGGTGTAGGAAAGCTTGTGAATGAGGGCCTACCCAAACTTGATAAGGTGCTTCTTGTGAAAGGATTAACTGCTAACTTAATTAGTATTAGTCAACTGTGCGATCAAGGAATGAAGGTCAACTTTACAAAGAGTGAATGCTTAATTGCTAACAGTAAAGGGGACATCCTGATGAAAGGTGTTAGATCATAGGACAATTGCTACTTGTGGGTCTCTCAAGATAAAGCAAAGTTATCTACTTGTCTAATAACCAAAGAAGATGAAGTAAAACTATGGCACCAAAAGCTTGGACATCTGAATCTCAGAAGCATGAAGAAAGCTATTGCTGAAGGAGCCATCAGAGGTCTACCAAAACTCCAAATTCAAGAAGGAAGTTGTTAATGTACAAAAGTAAGTATAAGTTTTATAACGTTCCTCAGGGATTATCGCGATATCATAAACCGTTCAACGTCGATTATCGTCTTAAGTTAGGGTTTTACTTTTTTTCATTACTACACTACTCAACATTAAAAACGTAATAAATAAAACGTAGAGTAATAGGACATAAAAGGCGTTAGGATTAACGTTCGTCAATCAAACATCGTTTGTATTCGATTGATCATAAATACGGATTCTAGCTTTTTCTTATATATGACATTATCACGTATTACTCGACAACGTCATTGATTTCCCAAATGACGTCGTGAGATCGATCGTATCGTTTAATCGACGATTTCTCAATCTATTAAACGATTCGAAAGCTTTACGATCCAATACTTAATGTAATTATCAAAACCAAATCCCATTTCTAGAATTTCTTATCTTGATAGAATATCATTCTATCCCTAGATTCAAAAGTATTTTTCAACATCATTTAAATCAAATATAAGAGTGAAAAGCAAGAACAAATTCAATGGTATATAAAAATGCTAGAATCATATATTTAAATTATCAAAAGTTTACAACATAGAGTGATTGATTACCTATTAATCCCAACAAAGGAGATTAGTTGATCATTGTCATGATAACTATGCAAAACAAGAAAGGAAGATGAAGAATATGTTAAGGCTTGATTTCTCAAAGCTTCTTAATGTAATCTTCACTTGAAATCCTTTTGCTATTTGAAGTTTGCCTCCTTTCATGCCTATTCTCTCTCTTAGAAATCAAATATTTAAAGCTCTGGAAGTTGTAAAATCTGATATTCAGCTCTCTCTATGAAAAAATGAGCTTCAAATGCTTTTATAATCTGAGAATTTGCACGCTCGCTACAAGCGACCAGCCTGTCGCTTGTAGCGAGGAAGTCAACTGGCCAATGGGAGAGCTCCACGTCATCCTTTAGCATTAAACCGCCCTTTGGTCGCTGTAGCGACAAGATCTGTCGCTACTAGCGATGGAAGCTTAAAATTCCCTGCCTAGGCTCGCTTCTAGCGTTCAGTTCATCGCTTCAAGCGATGAACTCTCAATTTTCCCTGCCTAGGCTCGCTTCTAGCGAGGCTTCTGGCGCTTCAAGCGATGAACTCATGAAAATCCCTGCCTATCCTCACTTTTAGCGTGGCTTCTGGCGCTTGTAGCGATGGCTTAAGAAAAACTGCATTTTCTTTGCTCCAATCAGGTCCAAGCTTGATTTTCCTGCATAATAACATGGGGTAAGACTTAGGATCACAAATATTGCATTTTTACCACAAATATGCTCTTATCCTAAGGTAACTTGTAAAACAAGTAACATAAGTGCCTTAAAATGTATCAAAAGATAACAACTTTTAGGCACTTATCAAACTCTCCCCAACTTACATTTTGGTTTGTCCTCAAACCAAAGAATCAAAAGGAAATTTTCATAGCTTTTAACCAAAGTATTGAGCAATTAGCAAGCGATTCAAAAGTTTGAAGAAATAAATATCAGATGAGTGATTCAAATGTGACTGCGCAAGCTAGAGTTCAGTTTCTCATTAAACGAGATACATACTATAAATGTGAACTAGTTCTAAACACAAAGAATCAAATCACACAATTCTAAACAAGCAACAAGTTTAAATTTGAACCAAACCTAACACACTTCTATATAAAGTATATGAACACATTGAAATCTATTGTGAGGGTATGAACACTCATCCAACAAACATGATAACATTCCAATTAAATTATGTGTCCATCTAATTATCATTTCTAAAAGCATAAAAGGCATTGATCAAAAGGTCTTTAAGGGTTGTAATTGGGCTAGGTTACAAAAGAATTGTCATATGTGGGATATTGAATTCAAATGGCCAAGCAAGAGGAACATTCAATCTATTTACAAACTTCCTCCTTATTCCAATACAACTCTTGGTGAACTATAAATTTTTCTTTTCTTGATTAATCTTGACAACTTTTTCTTTGAGTTATTACAAACCTTTTCATTTTTCTCTTTTCTTTTTCTTGGTTTGCTTTTCTTTCTTTTTTTTCTTTTCTTTTTCTTTTTCTTTTTCTTGTTGTCAAGATCAATTATCATCATTCACCACTACATTGACATAAACACAACCTCCCTTTCTCCCCAACTTAGTTCAATGACACCCTAATCGAATATTCCTTTATCATTTTGGCAAAGGTCAATAAACACGATGGATAAGGGTTCAAAAGAAAACAATTATCAGAATTCAATAAAGAGTTAACTATGAACTGAATTTTTTTACAAACTCCGGCAATTTAAATAAGCAATTGAGCTTATTAAAATTGACAGTTCACAGTTAACAATTCTGATTCAATAGGCTCAGAGGGGTTAACAGATACTCACTTCTCACAGGGTAGGTTTATTTGGTCAAGTATTTCACTCAATTTAAAAAAAAAATGCCTTGATCATTTCAATGCTTTTATACAATTTAAAACAACAAAAGATTTAACATAAAATAACTGAGTTAAACATGATATGTTGGTCTCCTGCATATATATACAAAGGTTGAGGATTCCTCACATTTCGGCTAGTTCTAAATTGGTTCAAAACTAAACAAGTGCTTGCGTAAAACTGAATAGATTAAACTTGTGTGTAACGAACTTATTCACATTCAAGAATATACCTAGGAAAACAAGAAAACGAGTACCTTAGCTGCGCGCTTTTATCACTCATTCTATCATTATCACTCAACTGATTCTAAGCTCAAGCACTGACTTTTGAATCTTTATCATCTTTCTTTCCAACTTGTTGGGATAATTTCAAAAAAAAATTTAACCAAAAATAAATAACAAAGCATAAATAAAGCAAGAAATGCACTAAACAAATAATAACCAAAATAAATAACATAATAACCAAAATAACATCATCCATGGTACATAAACATAACATGAACAAAGTACAAAGCATGAAAAATGTTATAAAGTACAAAGCATAATAAATAAAACGAAAGAAATGATAGAACAAAAATCTGCAGTTTGCATCAAGATCAATCTGAATCCATGTCGTCTGAATCCATCAAGTCTGCAGCCACATGGTCAATGCTCCGAGTAGCCTCCGAGGAGTCATCGCCATGGTCATCATCAACATCAGCATCATCATCACCATCATCTGCAGCATCATCATCACCAGCATCTGCAGCTGCCCCTCCAGAAAAGAAAGGCCTATCCCCAGGCCAAGCAATATGCTCGTGGAAAAAGGCTGGAGTCCAAGTACTGTAGCCGCTCTCGTGCAAGTGACTCTGAATCGTCGTCAATGCGCGATGATTAGACGCATTCTGAGCCATAATGAATGAACCAACCATAGAAGGGTCCCAACTAGAGAAGTCCAATGGTGGATAGGTTGGGGCCTGAGGGTGGCTAGGGTCATGTGGTGCTGGTGGTGGTACTGTAGAAGGTCCAGCTGAAGTGGAAGGTCCGGCAGAGGAAGAAGGTGGAGCAGTAGGAGAGGGGGTGGAACAATACCTATTGATGTACCTGTCATCAATAGGATTTTTTATCTCTTCATCCACTTGGGTAGGCATGTGTATCCTAGCCTTTCTACACAATCCCATTATCAAACCAGGGAAGGTCAATGGACATTTAGGTTTGCCTGGCGGCAGGATACCACTCTCTGCCACAACCCTTATCTCATTAGCTATAATCCTTGCAACGTCAACCTGACGGTTGCTAAGGATATAGTGGAGTAAAGGTGTGACATCCAGTGTAGTAGATGAAGTGTGAGACTTAGGCCTTATGTTATAAAGGATGAGGGTAAGTATTACCTGAGCTGGTGTGGTCATGTGATCTCTAAAAGCTCTAAAAGGCTTACCCGAAGCCTTGCTCACATCATAAGTTCTTCCCTCTTGGAAGATTTCCCGTGCAATTAAATCATGATCCCAGTTCCCCGCTCTTTGATGCTCATGGTAGGCACACAACCGCTTATAATCAATTAGGTCATCCGGGAACATAAGGTCCAGGGGATTACCTAAATACTCGCTGATGGCATTCCTATCAAACATGATCGTACGGCCTCGGACAAATGTTGTCCAGGTGAAGTCATCCGAGGGGTCAGCTGGAATCGCGTTTGCATAAAACTCCCGCACGATATCGTAATTGATCTTCCTCGGAGGAGTGCACAATATTCCCAATTTTCTCTCATTCAGCATGTGTGCAAGTCCTCCATATTCTCCTTCCTCCGAAATCTGGAACTGTTTCTCGGACCATATCCTTCTGGTCTTGAGCTCTGCGTAACGCTCTTGGTTACGCAAGCTTAGGAATCTGTTGGAATCATGTGGTGGAGGGTTTGATTTAGATCTGGATGATGAACCCTCAACATTACGTGATCTCTTCGATGATGATTTAGGTGCCATTCCTACACAATAAGATTAAAACATGCAAAAACAGGTAGGATTCAAGTTAGTCTTAGATCAAAAGAAAAATAAAACTGCATCTGGGCCTCGTCGCTACAGCGACAGGTTGGTCGCTTGTAGCGAGCGAGCCCAGAATTTTCTGGCTTCCTGCGCTACAAGCGTTGTCTAGCGATGGACAACCCATTTCAGAAAATGTGATTTTTCTTGATTCTAACCTACTTGTGGCATGCGAAAATAACCCTAAAGCTAATATAAATGAATAAAAATCACTAAAACTCCCTCATCATCAAAAACCCTAAATTTATTTTAAATTTTTACAAAAAGGTTTTTCAAAATACGATTTGAATGAACAAGAGGATGAAAGGACAGTTTGCTAAGTGATTCTAGTTCATTTTCTACAGCTTTTTCTACAGATAATCATGGGTATAGCAAAAAGGCTTATCCTAAGTTCAAAATTTGAAAACCCTAAAACCCTAAGTTCTAAATACGCATGCTGGCACAATTAATCATATATAAAGCTACAAACAACAACAGACAGATTCGAAAAACATACCTGATTGATGTTGAGTTGTAAGATTGAATAGATACAGAATCAAAATGCAAGATTTGCAGAAAATTGCAGAAGTATAAAGTGAAATTGCAGAAGTACAAAAGACTGGAATGGAGGTATGTACTGAGGTTTGTGGGATGCAAAAATAATAGGTATAACGGATAATGCAATTAATAAGGTGGTTGGGAGGTAGGGGAAAAGACATAGTGGCCTGGGAAACTTAAATGGCCGTTTGCTGCTACGGTCGCTACAAGCGCGCGACCTGTCGCTTTAGCGACAGGCTGTAAGCCCATCGCTACAAGCGTTGACTGGCGCTACAAGCGCAAAGTCAGAAAGCTGTCGCTACAAGCGATCGCACGTCGCTACAGCGACGTAGTGTAAAGTTCATCGCTACAGCGATGGAATCTGTCGCTGTAGCGACCATGACAGAAAATAGAAAAATAAAATTTTGAGTTCTTGCCACTATCCCTACATGCATAAATAGCTGTACAGAACTAAAATAAAACTTAAAATGCAACATACTTACAAAATTGGGGTGCCTCCCAACAAGCTCTTGTTTAACGTCATTAGATCGACGCCTGATTCGCTTTTGCTCAAGAATTGATGAGTGAAATCGTCGTTGTGTGCCGAACAACTTCACCTCCAAAATACGGCTTCAGCCTCTGTCCATTCACTGTCCATGTTGACTTAGTGACAGGATCTTCTAGCTCCACAGCTCCATAAGGTTTAACCTCCTTGATCATGAACGGACCGGACCATTTAGACTTCAATTTACCCGGAAATAGCCTTAGCCTTGCATTGAACAGCAACACCATTTGACCGGGCCTGAATTCCCTCTTCATGATCTTCTTGTCATGATACCGTTTGACCTTTTCCTTATAAAGCTTGCTTGACTGATAAGCTTGGTCACGCATTTCTTCGAGTTCATTCATCTGAAGCTTTCTCTTCTCCCCCGCTTGCTCTTGATCAAAGTTCAAAAACTTTAGCGCCCAAAACGCTTTGTGCTCCAACTCGACCGGCAAGTGGCATGCTTTCCCATACACCAACTGGAATGGTGTGAAACCCGTAGGAGCTTTGTATGCGGTCCTATAGGCCCACAATGCTTCGTCCAGTTTCATCGACCAATCCTTCCTTGATGATGACACGGTCTTCTCAAGTATCCTTTTGATTTCACGGTTGGATACCTCGGCTTGACCGTTGGTCTGTGGATGGTATGGTGAAGCAACCTTGTGTTTTACTCCATAGTGCTCAAGTGCTTTTGCCAACTGTTGATTGCAGAAGTGAGAACCTCCATCACTTATTAGCACTCTTGGAGTTCCAAATCGGGAAAAGATGTTCCTTTTCAGAAACTTGACCACCGTCTTACTATCGGCCTTTGGGGATGCAATTGCTTCTACCCACTTTGACACATAATCAACGGCCACCAGAATGTACTCATTAGACATGGAGGATGGAAACGGCCCCACAAAGTCAATACCCCAACAGTCAAAGACTTCGACTTCAAGGATGCTTTGCAGGGGCATCTCATTCCTTTTTGAAATCCCTCCAGTTTTCTGGCAACTCTCGCATTCCTTAACATGCTCGTATGCGTCTTTGAACAAAGTGGGCCAATAAAAGCCTGCTTGAAGAACTTTTGCTCCAGTTCTTTCACCGCTATAATGCCCACCATATGGCGAATTGTGACAATGCCACATGATGTCCTTGGCTTCTTCTCTTGCAACACATCTCCTTAACAAGTGGTCTGCTCCAATCTTGAAGAGGTACGGGTCATCCCAAATGAATTGAGTTGCGTCTCTCATCAACCTCTTCTTCATTTGCCATGTGTAATCCTCCGGTATGAACCCAGTTGCTTTGTAATTGGCCATGTCAGCAAACCATGGTCTTTCTTGCACCATAAGCAACTTCTCATCCGGGAACTGTTCAAGAATATCCCTCTCATTCTTCGTTATCTCATCATTCACCAATCTTGACAGATGATCAGCCACTAGGTTCTCAGTCCCCTTTTTGTCCTTAATCTCCAAATCAAACTCTTGGAGTAGCAACATCCAACGGATGAGTCTCGGCTTTGAGTCGGGTTTGGTGATTAAGTACTTGATAGCTGCATGGTCAGTCCAGATAACAATCTTTGAACCTATGAGATACGAACGAAATTTTTCTAATGTGAACACAATAGCAAGTAATTCTTTTTCAGTGGTAGCATAATTGACTTGTGCGTCATTTAAAACTTTACTTGCATAGTGTATAGCATGAAAAATTTTGTTTTTGCGTTGACCTAACACCGCTCCTACCGCATAATCACTTGCATCGCACATAAGTTCAAAATCATAGTTCCAATTTGGTGCGGTGATTATGGGTGCGGATGTTAAGCTATCCTTCAAACTTTCAAAAGCAGTAAAACAATCATTGTCAAAATCAAAAGACTTATCTTTGTTGAGCAAATTGCTCAATGGCTTTGCAATCTTTGAGAAGTCTTTGATGAATCTCCGATAGAACCCGGCATGGCCTAGGAAACTTCGGATTCCTTTGACGTTGACTGGTGGTGGAAGCTTTCCTATCACATCAATCTTAGCTTTATCAACTTCAATACCCTTGGAGGAGATCTTGTGACCAAGGACTATACCCTCGGTTACCATGAAGTGACACTTCTCCCAATTGAGTACCAAGTTGGTTTCCTTGCACCGTTTCAGAACCGTGTCCAGATTCTTCAAGCATAAATCATATGATGACCCGAAAACTGAGAAGTCGTCCATAAACACTTCAATGCTCTTTTCTATCAAGTCTGCAAAGATGGCTTGCATGCATCGTTGAAATGTTGCTGGAGCGTTACATAATCCGAACGGCATGCGTCGATATGCAAATACTCCAAAAGGACAAGTAAAGGCGGTCTTCTCGTGATCGTCTGGATTCACCGAAATCTGATTGTAACCCGAATATCCATCAAGGAAACAATAAAAAGCTTGTCCTGACAGTCTCTCTAGCATTTGATCCATAAATGGTAGAGGAAAATGATCCTTTCTTGTTGCTTTGTTAAGCCTCCGGTAGTCGATACACATCCTCCATCCGGTGACGGTTCTTGTCGGTATGAGCTCATTCTTCTCGTTCGTGATTACTGTCATACCTCCCTTCTTAGGGACAACTTGAACCGGACTAACCCAAGTGCTATCCGAGATCGGATATATCATGCCGGCTTCAAGTAGCTTAACCACTTCCTTCCGGACTACTTCCTTCATGTTTGGGTTTAGCCGTCTTTGAGGTTGTGCTACCGGCTTATAATCCTCTTCCATCATGATCTTATGCATGCAATAGGATGGACTTATCCCTTTTAAATCGGATAGTGTCCAACCTATTGCTTCCTTGTTGGACTTCAAAACTTCTACCAATTTTGTTTCTTCATGGTTTGACAAGGAGCTACTAATGATGACTGGTTTGGTACCCTCTTGATTAAGAAATACATACTTCAAATGTGAGGGCAAGATCTTCATCTCCTGCTTCACTTCTTCAACTTTAGCTTCATTCGTCAATTCCTCAATTTTGGCTTTGTGAGGAGGAATTTCCTTCAACGAATCGAGCTCCTTCAAACACTCTTCAAGCTCTTTCTCATCTTCTTCTCCTATGATACTAAGTGCATTTGTTAATACTCTTTCAAGATGTGTCAAGTGATGCAGCTGGTTTCTCGTATCAACAATCAATTCTTCCGTTGCATCCATCTTGAAACAAGCACCTTTATCACTAGGATACTTCATCGCTTCGTTGATGTTGAAATTGACTTCTTCATCGTCCACACGGACTTTCATTAAGCCTCCGTCAAGATCAATCATCATCCTTGCCGTTTGCATGAACGTTCTCCCAAGAATTAGCGGCACATCATCATCTTCAGGTATGTCCATCACTACAAAGTCGATGGGGAACAAGAACTTGTCGACTTTCACCAACACGTCTTCAGCAATTCCCAATGGACGAGTGTAGGATTTGTCGGCCAATTGCAAGGTCAAGTTAGTTCTTTTCACAACCAAATCACCAATCCTTTTGACAACGGATAGTGGGATTAGGTTGATACTTGAACCTAAATCAATGAGTGCCTTGCCGACGTTAACATTGCCAATGGACACCGGTAGTGTAACTTTACCCGGATCTCTCTCCTTCTTTGGCAATGTTCTCTGGATGATTGCACTACAATTAGCATCTAGCTGAATTGTTTCTTCTTCATTATACCTCCTCTTCTTGGAGAGAATCTCTTTCATGAACTTGGCATAAGTTGGCATTTGCTCTAGGGCTTCCGAGAACGGTATGTTGATTTGCAAACGTTTGAAAATGTCAAGGAACCTAGCAAACTGCCTCTCTTTCTCCTTTCTTGCTGGTGTAGTTGGATACGGTAGATGTGGTGGTGGCACATTCTTCACTACTTCTTGATTCTTGCCCTTCTCCTTCACCACATCTTTCTTCCACACTATGTTTTCATTTTCAACTACATCCTTATTTTTTTCGACTACATCCTCTCTATTTACTCCTCCTGTTTCCTCCTCATTTCCTTCATCATCATCTTTCTCCTCATTCTCAACAACTCTTCTCTCAACTTCAAGGTTGTCACCTATACCTCTTCCAACTACCTTCCCGCTCCGAGTAGCAATCGCCTTGCAATTATCATTGTCTCTTGATGCAAGGACTTCTTCATCAAAATGACTTAATTGTCATTTTGATGATGATGCATGATTTTTGGGGTTGGTTTGTGTGTTGGCGGTAAAGGTTCCGCCTTGCTGGGTTGCTTGAGCTAATTGTTGTGCCAACTGGCCCACTTGTGTTTCCAGGTTTTTGATGGAGGCATCAGTATTCTTTTGGTTAGCCATTGACATTTGCATGAATTGGTTAAGAGTTTCGTCGGTGTTTTGGTGTCGGTTTTGTTGCGGAGGTTGGTATTGATTGTAGTTTTGGTAAGGTTGTCGGTTTCGTTGCCCAGCTTCTTGCCTCCAACCTTGGCCATAGTTTGGATTGTTCCCTCTTGGGAAGTTGTTTGTATGACCTTGGTATTGGTTTTGAAACTGTTGAGGTCTTTGTTGATTTCCAACATAACTTACCTCTTCGGTGGGTGGCGGACAAAATCCGGTGGGGTGATCTCCCGAACAAAGTTCGCATGATGCGACTTGGTTTTGTCTCCTTTGTTCGTTTTGGATATCCTTCATTTGTTGGGGAAGGTTGGCCATCTTTCTAGTCAACTCCTCCACTTGTTGCGTTAGCAATTTGTTTTGAGCTAGGATTGCATCATTTGTCCCCAAGTCTAGGATTCCCGCTTTCCTTTGGCCTTGGCTTCTATTATGGTGAGCCTGGTGATCATTCAATGCCATTCTCTCAATGATAGCAACAACATCCTCGGCGCTCTTGGCCATTAAAGAACCACCAGCAGCAGCATCAAGCAATAACTTGGATTGTTGTTGCATCCCGTTCCGGAAAAGATGAATTTGTGTCAAATCATCGAATCCATGATTAGGGCATCTTCTAAGCATCGACTTGAAACGCTCCCATGCTTCACATAACGTCTCACTTGAACCTTGTGAGAATACAGCAATAGTTGTCTTCGCCTCCATGAAACGATTCTGAGGGAAGAATCTCTCAAGGAATTTCTCCTCAAGAGTGTTCCAATTCGTCATCACCGTTGGTGGCTGGTCCAAATACCACTCCTTGGCCTTGCCAATCAAAGAATGAGGAAACATCCTCATGAATATAGCCTCCTCGTTGTTCTCCGTCTCCCCAAGTGTACCGGCGATCTCGTAAAATTTGGTGAGATGTTGGAACGGATCCTCATGGTCCAATCCTGAGAAAGGATTAGCATATAATATTTGAAGGATCCCGGTTTTCATCTCGGTTTGCTTTGTGGTCCGTGGCGTTTTCCCCAATTGGGCCAAACGGCGTGGGCTATTGTGACATGGCATCCCACTTCCGCCTGAACCTCCAGGTATCTCTCCTGTAGCGGCCATTGGTATCTCTTGGCTTGGAATTGGACTAGATGAAGGACTTGAAACAGAAGTTTCCTCTTGTTGCTTTTTCTTTGCCTGCTGCTTCTTCTTCCGATTCTTACTATTGTTTCTTCGAGCTGTTCTCTCTATCTCAGAATCAAAAAGCAGTTGGTCGTCCGATATTTGACCTCGCATATACGGTTTCAACAATCTGACCAAAAAGAATTAGCAAACAAGATGGATAAGGAATAATAGTTATATACATAAAAGAATTTTGTGCAAAATTGCTTAAAACCATAATTAACGTTGCAATGTTATAATATCAAAACGATAATCCCCGGCAACGGCGCCATTTTGTTAATGTACAAAAGTAAGTATAAGTTTTATATCGTTCCTCAGGGATTATCGCGATATCATAAACCGTTCAACGTCGATTATCGTCTTAAGTTAGGGTTTTACTTTTTTTCATTACTACACTACTCAACATTAAAAACGTAATAAATAAAACGTAGAGTAATAGGACATAAAAGGCGTTAGGATTAACGTTCGTCAATCAAACATCGTTTGTATTCGATTGATCATAAATACGGATTCTAGCTTTTTTATATATGACATTATCACGTATTACTCGACAACGTCATTGATTTCCCAAATGACGTCGTGAGATCGATCGTATCGTTTAATCGACAATTTCTCAATCTATTAAACGATTCGAAAGCTTTACGATCCAATACTTAATGTAATTATCAAAACCAAATCCCATTTCTAGAATTTCTTATCTTGATAGAATATCATTCTATCCCTAGATTCAAAAGTATTTTTCAACATCATTTAAATCAAATATAAGAGTGAAAAGCAAGAACAAATTCAATGGTATATAAAAATGCTAAAATCATATATTTAAATTATCAAAAGTTTACAACATAGAGTGATTGATTACCTATTAATCCCAACAAAGGAGATTAGTTGATCATTGTCATGATAACTATGCAAAACAAGAAAGGAAGATGAAGAATATGTTAAGGCTTGATTTCTCAAAGCTTCTTAATGTAATCTTCACTCGAAATCCTTTTGCTATTTGAAGTTTGCCTCCTTTTATGCCTATTCTCTCTCTTAGAAATCAAATATTTAAAGCTCTGGAAGTTGTAAAATCTGATATTCAGCTCTCTCTATGAAAAAATGAGCTTCAAATGCTTTTATAATCTGAGAATTTGCACGCTCGCTACAAGCGACCAGCCTGTCGCTTGTAGCGAGGAAGTCAACTGGCCAATGGGAGAGCTCCACGTCATCCTTTAGCATTAAACCGCCCTTTGGTCGCTGTAGCGACAAGATCTGTCGCTACTAGCGATGGAAGCTTAAAATTCCCTGCCTAGGCTCGCTTCTAGCGTTCAGTTCATCGCTTCAAGCGATGAACTCTCAATTTTCCCTGCCTAGGCTCGCTTCTAGCGAGGCTTCTGGCGCTTCAAGCGATGAACTCATGAAAATCCCTGCCTATCCTCGCTTCTAGCGTGGCTTCTGGCGCTTGTAGCGATGGCTTAAGAAAAACTTCATTTTCTTTGCTCCAATCAGGTCCAAGCTTGATTTTCCTGCATAATAACATGGGGTAAGACTTAGGATCACAAATATTGCATTTTTACCACAAATATGCTCTTATCCTAAGGTAACTTGTAAAACAAGTAACATAAGTGCCTTAAAATGTATCAAAAGATAACAACTTTTAGGCACTTATCAGAAGTATATGTGGAGAATGTCAGATAGGAAAACAGACCAAGATGCCTCACCAGAAGCTGCAACATCTGTCCACATCCAGAGTTCTTGAGTTACTGCACATGGACTTAATGGGACCTATGCAAGTCGAAAGCTTAGGTGGTAAGAAGTATGCATTTGTTGTTGTTGATGATTTTTCCAGATATACTTTGATAAATTTCATTAAGGAGAAATCAGACACTTTTGAAAAATTCAAGGATCTTTGCTTACAACTTCAGAGAGAAAAGGATTGTGGAATTGTTAGAATCAGAAGTGACCATGGGAAAGAGTTTGAGAATGGTAAGTTCTCTGAATTCTGCATTTCTGAAGGAATATTTCATGAGTTCTCTGCACCCATTACTCCCCAACAAAATGGGATTGTTGAGAGAAAGAACAGGACTCTGCAAGAATCTGCCAGGGTTATGCTACATGCGAAGAAGCTGCCATTTTTCTTTTGGGCTGAAGCCATGAACACAGCCTGCTATATTCATAATAGAGTGACTTTGAGAAAAGGTACATCTACAACCTTGTACGAGCTATGGAAGGACAGGAAGCCAACAGTGAAGCATTTCCATGTGTTTGGTAGTAAGTGCTATATTTTAGCTGACAGGGAACCAAGAAGAAAGATGGATGCTAAAAGTGAAGAGGGAATATTTCTGGGCTACTCAACAAACAGCAGAGCCTATAGAGTATACAATTCCAGAACCAAGACAGTGATGGAATCTATAAATGTCGTTGTAGATGATGAAGGTAATAATGCTGTGCCAAATGATACGACATTTGACTCAGCATCTGACCTACAGGAGGAGAAGAAAGAAGATGAAGCAAGTAATAAGCAAGATTCTGAAGTAACAGGTCCAGAGAAGACTGCTCCCAACAAAGGACCATCTATCAGAGTTCAGAAAAATCATCCCATAGATCAAGTCATTGGCGATCCTAACCAAGGGATCATAACTAGAAGGAACTATGATGAGGTATCAAATTCTTGCTTTATATCTAAATTTGAACCAAAGAATGTTAAGGAAGCTCTAACTGATGAGTTCTGGATAAACGCTATGCAAGAAGAATTAACTCAGTTCAAGAGAAGTAATGTGTGGGACTTAGTTCCTAGACCAGATAATGTGAATGTCATAGGTACCAAGTGGGTGTATAAAAACAAGTCTGATGAAAATGGCACTATCACTAGGAACAAAGCTAGACTAGTTGCACAGGGATATGCTCAAATTGAAGGTGTAGACTTTGATGAGACCTTTGCTCCTGTAGCTAGGTTGGAATCTATTAGATTGTTACTTGGGATTGCATGCATACTAAAATTCAAGCTGTATCAGATGGATGTCAAGAGTGCCTTTCTCAATGGGTACTTAAATGAAGAGGTCTATGTGGAACAGCCTAAAGGTTTCATTGATCCAAGTTTTCCAAACCATGTTTACAAATTGAAGAAAGCTCTATATGGCCTGAAGCAAGCCCCTAGAGCTTGGTATGAGAGACTTGCTGAGTTTCTAATTAATCATGGCTATAGGAAGGGAGGAAATGACAAAACCTTGTTTGTGAAAGATGAAAATGGACAGCTGATGATTGCTCAAATATATGTGGATGACATAGTCTTTGGAGGAATGTCTGACCAGATGATAGAGCATTTTGTACAGCAAATGCAATCTGAATTTGAAATGAGTCTTGTAGGTGAGCTAAAGTTCTTTCTTGGTCTTCAAGTGAAACAGATGGAAGATACTATATTTATCTCTCAAAGTAAGTATGCTAAAAATATAGTCAAGAGAATTCTGAAGTATGTGAATGGTACCAGTGACTATGGTATGTTGTATTCTCATGGGGAAAGCACTGTGTTGTTTGGGTATTGTGATGCTGACTGGGCTGGAAGTGCAGATGATAGAAAGAGTACTTCTGGTGGATGTTTCTTTCTGGGTAACAATCTCATATCCTGGTTCAGTAAGAAGCAAAATTGCGTTTCCTTGTCTACAGCTGAAGCTGAGTACATAGCAGCTGGTAGCAGTTGTTCTCAATTGTTGTGGATGAGACAGATGCTGAGTGAATACAATGTCAAGACAGATGCTATGACATTATATTGTGACAATCTCAGTGCAATTAATATCTCCAAAAATCCTATACAACACAGCAGGACTAAACACATTGACATTAGACATCATTTTATTAGGGATCTGGTTGAAGAGAAAATTGTTACTCTTGAGCATGTTGGAACTGAAGAGCAATTAGCAGATATTTTTACCAAAGCTCTTGATGCTAATCAATTTGAAAAATTAAGACGGAAGTTAGGGATCTGTTTATTTGAGGAATTGTAGCAATTAATTTATGGGAGGCGTGCAGCTGTTATTTTCTCCCTCCTCAACCGCTTGATGCACGTCATTCAAGGAGGTTATTTCCAACTTTCCTTTTTCAAACCTCGCACACGCTACCATCATTGCTTTTGTCTTAACTTCTCTCAACCTCTCAACTCCTCTATTGTCGCCCTCATCATCATTCAAAAATCGCCCTCTCTTCATACTTTCAAACACCAAATCATCACCATGTCTGATTCTACTTCTCATCAAAACGTGCAAGACCAAACTCCTGAACTTCCATCTGAAGCGATTATCACAGACGCCCTACCTCTCACTACCATTCTCAGTTCTCCTACAAAGAAGCGACGTACTAGGTCGTCTGCATCACGAAAGAAGGCTCTTGCAAAATCTAGCAAATCTACCTCTTCTACTGCGGTGACCACGAGGTCGAAATCGAAAGGTAAGAAATCTACCACTCCCGCTGTTCAACGTATAGGGCTTAGCATGCATGATCTGTACTGTGAGGACAATCCGTTTATATCTAATGTTGTCGAACCAAATGTTGACTCTTCTGTCAACAAATCTGAGGAGATTCCTATTGAAGGTACTGTAGCTACGTCTGAAACCCTAGGTCCTGATAATCCTAAGGTATCTAACAAATTAGTTGGTGATTTTTCCAATTCCTCTATAGAACAAGATGTTACTGCTGTTTCTGTTGAGAAAAATGTTGTTGATACTGCTGATACTGAAACACCTGTCAATTCCCCTGTTACGGCAAATGATGTTGTGACAGATGTTCAAGCATCTTTGTCACAAGCTAATGAGGAGACTGAAGCGGTGGTTCCAAACACCCCTGATACTGTGAGTGTCCATAAGAATGATTCTTCAAAGTCTCAGGATGAAGATACTGAGACTCAGAATGCTGTGAATAATGCTGAGATTGGCAATTTAGACCAAGCTAACACTGTTGCTGTTGAGGACGTTGTGCCAGAAGAGAGACCTCAGGAAAAGACTGATGCTATAGGTGTTGCTCGCAGGACTAGGAGCAAATCTGACAAGACTGTTGCTACTGTTAGTCACAAAGAAAGTAAGAAGAAAACAACTAATACTGGGAAGAAGCCTATGTATGGTCCTCCCAAGGCTGGAAGCAAGAAGGTGGTTCAAGGTGATCAGAAGAAGAAGAGCCTCAAAAGGAAAGATCCTCCTACTAGTGATTCTGATTTTGAGGTTGCTGAGACTGATGCTGCCACATCTGGTGGAGCTTCTAGAAAAACAATGAAGGGTATGAAGATCCCTCTGACCATCCCTCCAGCCCCTCTAGATAATGTCTCTTTTCATTTGGAAAGTGGGTCTTCTAGGTGGAAGTTTATATACCACAGAAGACTAGGACTGGAAAGAAATCTGAAGGAAGATGTGTTCAAATGCAAAAAGCTGGTTGATGTGTTGGAATATGCTGGGCTGATGAAAACTGTGAAAAATCTGGGTCCCTGTTATGATAAGCTGGTCAGGGAATTTCTGATAAATGTTTCTGATGAATGTGATGATTCAAGGAATCCTGAATATAGGCAAGTTTTTGTTCGAGGTAAATGTGTCAACTTCTCACCTCTGGTTGTCAACACCTACCTTGAGAGATCTGTTGAGGAGACTCCTGAGCTGGAGGTAACTGAGGACACCATTTGCAAGGTCATCACAGGTAACAAGGTTAAGCATTGGCCTAGGCATTTGTCTTCTGCACAACTCTCTCCCATGTATGCTGTTCTGAACAAGATCTGTGCTCAAAACTGGACTCCAACCGCTCACTCCAACTCTGTTGCTTCTGGTTTGGCTAAGTTGATTTATGCCGTGGGTACCAAGTCACCTTTTGATTATGGGGCCTACATTTATTATCAGGTTTTGGAGCATGCTAAGTCCTTTGCTATCAAGTTCCCTATAGCCTTTCCCACTCTCCTGTGTGGTATTATACTTCAGCAACACCCAGATATTTTGATCAGTACTGATGAGCCCTGCAAGAGGCCTGGTCCTATGGCCTTGGATTGTAGTTTGCTGTCTGAGGATTATGCTGCTGACTTAGCTGGTACTTCTGTCCGGACATCTAGTGTGCTCACTAGAAAACAAATAATTGCAGATCTAACTGAGACTAGTGTGGCTCTTGGAGCTAGGAAGATGAAGATTGACAGGATAATTGCAGCTTTGAAGGCTGAATCTGAAGCTGAGGGTGAGCAGGTTGAAGAAGAAGGAGGGAACAAAACTGCTTCTGCTGGTGACACTGAGGAGTTCTCTGCTGCCTCTGATGACTCTGATGATTTCTGATTTTGATGTATTTGTTCTGTTCTCAGTTATTGTACTCTTTTTGCCTGTTTGTTGACTGGGGCTAGACCCTGAATTTCTTATGCACCTTGTGTGCCTTTGGTCTGTAATATGCACTGTTTGTGGTTTTTCTCTTATGAGTATGCTTGGATGTTATCTTATTTGTCAGAATTTGTGGCTAAAAAGGGGGAGTAGTTGTAGCTTATAGCTTATATTATCTTGGCTGTGTATGGTTGTATGTGTTGAGGGGGAGTGTCATACCCCAATTTTTGACCTAAAATTTCTTTTTTTACTCGTCTTTTTGGTTCGGAATTTTTCGTCGTTTCAGACGAAATTTCGGCAGAGAGGTATTTTAAAATACCTCGTTTAGGGTTTCGAAGGCGACCTTTTTTTCAGTTTTATTATTATTTTATTTTACTTTAGTTTTTTTTTTATCTTTTTTCTTTTTTACTTATTTAATTTTCGGATTTTTTTTCTATTTTTATTTTATTTTTCATTTATTCTATTTTGTTTTTATTTTTATTCTTAATGGTTATTTTTTTGGTCTTTATTGCTAATCAAACCTATCCAAAGTCCAAGGTCAAAGGTCAAGGTCAAATGTTTGATTTAATGGCTTTGACATATGTGATTTAATGGCTTTGACATATGTGATTTAATGGTTTTAATCTCATTTGATGGGGATTTAATCCTTGTCTCCTTATTGTCAAAAGTCCACCCCAATGTGTATATAAAGGCAAACGCTCCGGCAACCAAAGAGGAGGAAAAACTCATCAGTACACAAGCCACAATTATTTCCAAACCAAAAATTAATCACAGCCCCAGCAAATCGAAACCACAAAAACCATATCTCAAAACCAAAATCAATCATCATCCATAACCAAGCACCATACAACTCGGCCTCAACCTCCTCCCTAATCACCAACAACCCACCGAGAACCCTCACACCAACTCTCAAACCCGGCCACCACACGAACAACCACATACCACCACCACACAAACAACCACCTATCACCACACACACACAACGCCACCCATACGGCCGAACCACCATCAAACACCCAAAACCGCATCCCTACAAATAAACCTCACTCAATCCGAACCACCTCCACCCATAACACAAACACTGCACCCCTCTTTTCCTTTATTTTTATTTATTTGTTTTATTTCTTTTGCTTGCATTTTCTTTTTATTTATTGCATTTCTCATCCTTCATTTATTCCTCATGCATTTCATCTTATTGTTCTTTTGCATTCTCTTCATTTTTTTTTTACTTTATTTTATTTTCTCAATTTTGTAGTTTTCTTTAGGTTAATTATCATGCATTTTTTCACTTTATTCATTTTATTGCTTTATAATTCAGCATCTCATGCATTTTTTTTACTTTATGCAACATGTTTATTTAATGTTTAACATCTCATGCATCTTTATTTATTTTTACCTTTTTAGCATACTTATTTTAGTGCATTTGCAATTCTATTTTTATTTATTGTTTTGCCTTCTTTTTATTTTTATTAGAATGTATTTAGGTACAATGTAAAAATCATAAATGAGAATATGCACTGACACCCACACTTTATTTATTCCGCTTTATGTCTTTTATTTTTTTATTTTTATTCCGCTTTACAAAAAAAAAGTACAAAAATATTAGGTTAGTTTATTTTCAAAAGGATTTCGTGGTGATCCAACGTCACCACGGAAATTTCTCGTATTTAACGTTTTGTTACGTTTTAGTCTTAGTTAGTTATTATTAAAGAACAAAAACATGCAAATAATCAGAAATCACAAAAAACCTTTTCATAAACAAACCTTGATTTTCAATCAAGTGTCCCTTTTTTCTTCTTTTATTTTCTTAAATAATCATTAATCTACTTTAATTACACTTTAATCATTTTCAAATTAAAAAACACAAACCAATCTCCTTTTGCCACTTGGCCTTTATTTTATCTTTAAAACCTTTTTTTAAAAACCAATAAAAAATACAAAACAAATCAACCGTCATTTTTACCCCGAACTACGAGGTTTTGATCCCTCACGGGTACGTAGGCAGAGGACCTTGTCCTTCCAAATCATAAAAAAATACAAAAAAAAAAAAACATTTTTATTTTTCCTCACTACTTTAATTCATTCTTTTCTTTCTTTTAAAAAAAATAATAAGCAAGTTATAGCCCAAAATAAATAAATAAAATCAAGAGGTTCTCGTAGAGTACTACGAACGTTTAGGGTGCTAACACCTTCCCTAAACGTAACTAACCCCCGAACCCCTAATCTTTTAAAATGTGGTAATTTAGAACTTTTTTTCCACCTTTCTTTTAAAAAATTAAAAGTTCAGTCGTGAATTAAAATTAGTGAGTCAACGCTAATCAATGGCTTGATCTCCGAAAATCACCGCGACAGAAATGGCGACTTCACTGGGGATTCCCTAAGAGGGTTGAGCCTAACTTGAATTTATTTAATTATTTTGTGCTATAACTTGCTTAAAACATAAATAAAAGTGTAAATATGTGCATATGTGTTTTTTTCCTTTTACGTGAGTGGTGAGATAAGTCCTACACCCGGACTTGAGGGAAACATAAGATAGGATGGTGGTATAATCAAAGTGTCTTTCCGAGAGTGAGTTTCGGATGTGGCACATGTGATAACCCCACTCAATGGAGGAATCTTGGAAGTATTACTATGTTGGCATGAGTAGTCGTGTTCGACATTGTTATTTTCAAGTGACCTATGAAGTTGAGGACCTTTAGAGTTACCTTTAACCCATCTTGGCCTTTTAGGACGTAGTGCGGTGGCTAATCAAGAGTAGTCTTGAATTGGTTGATACGCGATACTACACTCAAATGAGACTTTCCTACGAACGTCGTTGGACCGGGAGTAGTCCCGTAATCCGACAATATTCGGAAGTGGTCGATGACTTTGGGAACTTGGTAGAACCCGTGATACAGGTACATGTGAAACCATAGTCCTTACCAAATGGCGTGTTTACCCTTGACTCCAACACTTTGGACTTAACCTCACCATGTTTTCTCTGCTCTTTAGCATAATCATGCATACATTCATCCATGCATAAACTCATTTTTTCATCCAATTATCGAAGGACTTAAACAAGTTTTTTGTGAACATCATAGAGGAGCACTAGGAAGTACACCTTCAAGAGCCCTGATTTGTTGAATTTAAGGAAGCTAGGAGTCTTTAAAAAAATTTCCTGTTAAAATCTAGCTTCCACTAAAGGACTTTTGAATTGGTCCCTTGGCTTGGTTTCTAAAAAAGGAACTATTTTGTAATGTCTTAATGCTTAAACGAAATGTTCAAACCATGATGTTTACAATTACTTCAACAAAGTCCTTCGATAACAAACCCTTCTTTTTTTTTTGCATACGCATAATCATGCATCATATCGCATTCATAGTTTCCAAGTCGAGTCTCATCCTCTGTTTCATCACCAAAAGGTCAATCTGCCGCAGTCAAAGAAAGTGGCCCGGCGCATTCATTACAAACTAACTTGCACCTACAACACTCGTGCAAACAGAAGAGAGAAAATGGGTGTGGTCATGCAAACACAAGGAAGGATTTGCCGCAATTGGGTCGCTGTTGACATTCTCTCAGTTACTCATGGGTCCAAGTAATGTGTTTTCGTTGTATTGTCTTTTCAAAAATCCTTTCGCTTCGCCCTATACGAAAGTGAAATCATGTAGGGCTCTACTTTTGTCTTCAAGTTACCACTATCAATGAAAAATTGTCGTTTCTTTCGCGATTTTTATTTTTATTTTACTGCTTTTTCCGGAAAATGGTAACACAAAAAACCCCAAAAAATTTATGTTATCAATTTCAAAAGGTCTGCATTTTTCACTCATTTTCTAAAATCAATCATCAATCATATGTAGACTGAACATCAGTAAACCCGTTGAACACTGTAACCCTATTGTCTCTCCCAACTTTGATTCCCCTGTCTACGAAGCTGAAGAGGAAGAGGACGAAGAGATTCCCGATAAGATCTCGCGGTTATTAGTGTATGAAAGGATTAACTTGGTCGAATCCCAAATGAACGGTGCCATTGAATCTGCAAAAAAAAAAACAAAACAAAAAAATACAACAAGAAAGAGAAAAAAGAAAAAAATACATCAAGAAGATAGTGCAGAAAATGGTGGTCACCTACAAGGATTGGCATGAGATGCTCCCTTTCATTTTGCATGAGTATCGTACTTCGGTGCGAACATCAGCAGGGGCAACTCCCTTCTCTTACCGTTATACCAAAAAGGATGAAACAATCGGTTGATGAGGAAGTTCGTCCCCGTGAATTTTGAGAAGGAGACCTTGTGCTCAAAAAGATTTTATCCTTTCAACCCGATTACAGGGGCAAATGGACGCCTAATTATGAAGGCCCGTATATCGTCAAGAGAGCGTTCTCCGGTGGTGCAATGACCCTCACGACTGTGGATGGTGATGAGTTTCCCCGTACTATCAACGCCGATACAGTCAAGAAATACTTTGTCTAAAAAATAAAATAATAGCTCGGTAAGTCGAAAACCTGGAAGGGCGGCTTAGGCAAAAATGAGCGTCTCGGTGGACTGAAAACCCGAAAGGGCGGTCCAGGCAAAAATTAGAGACATGAAACAGAAAAATAATTATCCTGATAGGTCGAAAACCCGAAAGGGCGATCTGTGCAAAAATTAAGGATCAAAAGACAAAGTAACTGCATCAGGTTGGCCATGACTCACTTGGGGCACATCAGCGGTCAAAGAAACTCTGAATCCGAAGCATCCAAACAGTGGAATTCAAAGTTGTTAGGGAGAATAGCGGTTATTGTGTTCAATGTACCTTCCCCTTATATTTACCATTTTCCAAACTTTGTGAGATCCGTGGAGCCACGCCATTGGCGGGCCACCACTCTGTTAAAATGAATTTGAGCCTGTGCCTTTTATTTGGAACTCCTGTTTATTCTGTTTATAAAACTTCTTCTATTTTTGATTGTAGTACTTGAAGCAAAATATTTTTTTCAAAATCATAAATCTTTTTAATATCTTTTGGAAAGCATAAACAACAAACACATTCTCTCTGAACTCATGAATAAGTGAAGTGCGCGTCAACATCTGTCCTGAGAACGGATAAATTTTGCAGGTTAAACATGGTCAATTGCTTGAAAAAAAAAGAAAGAAGAAAAAGAAAAAGCTCGGTAAGTCGAAAACCCGAAAGGGCGGCTTAGGCAAAAATGAGCGTCCCGGTGGATCGAAAACCTGAAAGGGCGGTCCAGGCAAAAATTAGGGGCATGCAAAAGAATATATTCCCGGTGGACTGAAAACCCGAAAGGGCGGTCCAGGCAAAAATTAGGGGCATGCAAAAGAATATATTCCCGGTGGACTGAAAACCCGAAAGGGCGGTCCAGGCAAAAATTAGGGGCATGCAAAAGAATATATTCCCGGTGGACTGAAAACCCGAAAGGGCGGTCCAGGCAAAAATTAGGGGCATGCAAAAGAATATATTCCCGGTGGATCGAAAACCCGAAAGGGCGATTCAGGCAAAAGTTAGGGATTCAAAAAGGAAAAAATAAGCATGACCACAGAAGCACCAGTTCTGCTACCAGGTTTTTGGATTAGCACGTCTCCCCCAGGAAGTGATTGCTCCCCACTGGTTGTTGCATACATCGGGCTTTACCCCGTCAATGTTTTGATATGTCCCCAATGGCATTATTCCCAATGAAGGTTGTTGAGTGTTTGTACTGCGTCGTCGGTCCACTTTCCATCTTACTTGTCCAGTCTTGTCTCATCAAGTTTATCGGTCATACCATCACACGAGTCAATCCTCCATACAGTCATACAAGTTGTATTGTCTTACATATATTCATACATTCATGCATATACACATTCATGCATACACAACATGCCCATAACATCATTCAATACATGGTTGCATTAACCACCCTGAGTCTTGCTTTTCATGTCAATCAATCATGAACAATTTGTAACTCTTTGTCCCCAAGTGTCATCCCCAGTGTGTCTGGTCCAAAGATGTCACCCTTTTTTTCGCCAAGTGACAGTTCTTTAATGAACAGCTTGTGCTTACCTTTTACCATCGTGTCGTCAGTGGCAAGTTCGGCTACATCCCGAGCAGCTGACATTTACCTTTTATCCTGTCGTCAGTGGCAAGTTCGGCTACATCCCGAGCAGCTGACATTTATCTCTTACCTTCTTTAAGCTACCCTCACACTGGTAGTAGGTAAAATATTTCGTCTGCCTTTTTTAAGCTATCCGCACACCGATAGTAGGCAATGTCTTCTCTTTTTATATTACCTTTTTTAAGCTATCAATACACGATAGTAGGTAATACATGTCATCTGTCTTCTTTAAGCTATCCATACAACGATAGTAGACGGTGTCTCCTTTTATATTACCTTTTTTAAGCTATCAATACACGATAGTAGGTAATACATGTCATCTGTCTTTTTTAAGCTATCCATACAACGATAGTAGACGGTGTCTCCTTTTATATTACCTTTTTTAAGCTATCAATACACGATAGTAGGTAATACATGTCATCTGTCTTCTTTAAGCTATCCATACAACGATAGTAGACGGTGTCTCCTTTTATATTACCTTTTTTAAGCTATCAATACACGATAGTAGGTACTACATGTCAGCTGTCTTTTTTAAGCTATCATCTTTGTTGATAGTAGACAGTGTCTCCTTCTTTTACCTTTTTTAAGCTATCATTTACACGATAGTAGGTAACATCGGTCTTTGTCTTTGTTAGGCCATCGTTCTGAATTAGTGCGATAGTAGACAACTCCTTCCCCAGTGAAACTATGTTATCCCCCAGTGGAGTCGGATCCCTTGCTTTAACAAACTCGGGTATCCTTTGGTTTTGTTTTACCCCCGGTCAGGTCATCTTCGCCGTCTTGCATTCACATTTGCATCACGAGCATTTCACGTTTTTTTTAGGTCCAAAATTGGCGTACTCTGTATTTAAGTCCCTTCGACTCGTCGAATCCAAGATTTTCTCTTCAAATCTCCGGACGAAGAGACTTAAATAGGGGCATCTGTCATACCCCAATTTTTGACCTAAAATTTCTTTTTTTACTCGTCTTTTTGGTTCGGAATTTTTCGTCGTTTCAGACGAAATTTCGGCAGAGAGGTATTTTAAAATACCTCGTTTAGGGTTTCGAAGGCGACCTTTTTTTCAGTTTTATTATTATTTTATTTTACTTTAGTTTTTTTTTTATCTTTTTTCTTTTTTACTTATTTAATTTTCGGATTTTTTTTCTATTTTTATTTTATTTTTCATTTATTCTATTTTGTTTTTATTTTTATTCTTAATGGTTATTTTTTTGGTCTTTATTGCTAATCAAACCTATCCAAAGTCCAAGGTCAAAGGTCAAGGTCAAATGTTTGATTTAATGGCTTTGACATATGTGATTTAATGGCTTTGACATATGTGATTTAATGGTTTTAATCTCATTTGATGGGGATTTAATCCTTGTCTCCTTATTGTCAAAAGTCCACCCCAATGTGTATATAAAGGCAAACGCTCCGGCAACCAAAGAGGAGGAAAAACTCATCAGTACACAAGCCACAATTATTTCCAAACCAAAAATTAATCACAGCCCCAGCAAATCGAAACCACAAAAACCATATCTCAAAACCAAAATCAATCATCATCCATAACCAAGCACCATACAACTCGGCCTCAACCTCCTCCCTAATCACCAACAACCCACCGAGAACCCTCACACCAACTCTCAAACCCGGCCACCACACGAACAACCACATACCACCACCACACAAACAACCACCTATCACCACACACACACAACGCCACCCATACGGCCGAACCACCATCAAACACCCAAAACTGCATCCCTACAAATAAACCTCACTCAATCCGAACCACCTCCACCCATAACACAAACACTGCACCCCTCTTTTCCTTTATTTTTATTTATTTGTTTTATTTCTTTTGCTTGCATTTTCTTTTTATTTATTGCATTTCTCATCCTTCATTTATTCCTCATGCATTTCATCTTATTGTTCTTTTGCATTCTCTTCATTTTTTTTTTACTTTATTTTATTTTCTCAATTTTGTAGTTTTCTTTAGGTTAATTATCATGCATTTTTTCACTTTATTCATTTTATTGCTTTATAATTCAGCATCTCATGCATTTTTTTTACTTTATGCAACATGTTTATTTAATGTTTAACATCTCATGCATCTTTATTTATTTTTACCTTTTTAGCATACTTATTTTAGTGCATTTGCAATTCTATTTTTATTTATTGTTTTGCCTTCTTTTTATTTTTATTAGAATGTATTTAGGTACAATGTAAAAATCATAAATGAGAATATGCACTGACACCCACACTTTATTTATTCCGCTTTATGTCTTTTATTTTTTTATTTTTATTCCGCTTTACAAAAAAAAAATACAAAAATATTAGGTTAGTTTATTTTCAAAAGGATTTCGTGGTGATCCAACGTCACCACGGAAATTTCTCGTATTTAACGTTTTGTTACGTTTTAGTCTTAGTTAGTTATTATTAAAGAACAAAAACATGCAAATAATCAAAAATCACAAAAAATCCTTTTCATAAACAAACCTTGATTTTCAATCAAGTGTCCCTTTTTTCTTCTTTTATTTTCTTAAATAATCATTAATCTACTTTAATTACACTTTAATCATTTTCAAATTAAAAAACACAAACCAATCTCCTTTTGCCACTTGGCCTTTATTTTATCTTTAAAACCTTTTTTTAAAAACCAATAAAAAATACAAAACAAATCAACCGTCATTTTTACCCCGAACTACGAGGTTTTGATCCCTCACGGGTACGTAGGCAGAGGACCTTGTCCTTCCAAATCATAAAAAAATACAAAAAAAAAAAAAAAACATTTTTATTTTTCCTCACTACTTTAATTCATTCTTTTCTTTCTTTTAAAAAAAATAATAAGCAAGTTATAGCCCAAAATAAATAAATAAAATCAAGAGGTTCTCGTAGAGTACTACGAACGTTTAGGGTGCTAACACCTTCCCTAAACGTAACTAACCCCCGAACCCCTAATCTTTTAAAATGTGGTAATTTAGAACTTTTTTTCCACCTTTCTTTTAAAAAATTAAAAGTTCAGTCGTGAATTAAAATTAGTGAGTCAACGCTAATCAATGGCTTGATCTCCGAAAATCACCGCGACAGGGAGTACTATATGTGTTGAGGGGGAGTTCTGGTACATGCGTTGAGGATGAGTATGTGCGTGTTTTTGAGGGGGAGCTGTTACTTTTTGGTGTGTGGAAATTTATTTTTTCCTGGTGTAGTTTTTCTCTCTCCTCTTTGTGAATCCACTATATGAGAGTTTATTTCTCTCTGGTGTGTGCCTATGTTGACTTGAAGGAAATTATCTGTGTATCTCCCAAAGAACTGGCTCTAGAGTGTTTTAGCCAAAAATTTGCCAAAGGGGGAGATTGTTGGGTTTTTGTAGATTGACTACATTTTGCAAAAACATCTACTAGCCAGATGCTGGGACAGATGCGGTAGCATATGGAACAGCATTACGTGACCTGTGTTTTTCGCGCCAGCTAGCGCTTTATTTTTGTACGCAATCTTCCAAAGATTTTCTTGAAGTTTTATTTTCCTCTAGCTTGCTGATCAAGGCGCGTGTATCTGATGTTGTGTAAAAGGCAGTCTTGCCTTGGTATTTTTCCACAAGATATCGTTCTATATTTGGAAGCTTTTTATTATTTCTAGAAGATTTTCCAGCTGGACCGGACAATGTCCGTGCCCTGTGTTGAAGCCCAAACCCGTGCTATCTCAGTATTATATATTTGTGAAGACAACCCCTAATAGGGTAACTGAAAACCGTGTGTTAGAGCAAAGCGTGTGTTTAAGGTTTTTAGGGTTTCTTTTGTTAATTGTGAGCCTTGCTTGTATCTCCCTGATTCAAGCTAAGGACTGAGTTTGTTTGAGTTGTAATTGTAAGCTGCTCCTAAGCTTTTAAGTACGGAGTGAGTATGTGTCGTTAGAGTGTGTTTCTCTTGGTTGTGTTTTTGTGTGGTTGATAACAATACTGTCTGTGCTGTTGGTAGGAATTGAGACGGGGTCTCATATCTAGGAGTTCCTAGATAGAGTTGACACTGGTAGGGTCTTGGTGCAAAGTCAAGTAGTGTGTCTGCGTTGGTCTTTTCACTAGAACTATAATAGTGGATTCATTCCTGGATTGGTATCCCCCAGAGTAGGAGAGTTGCTCCGAACTGGGTTAACAAACTCACTGTGTACTTTATATTTCTGCTGTGTTCCTTTTATTTTGTGCTTTGTTACGCTGCGTTATTTTAATTGTAGTTCTGAGTAGACAAGTGCTCGGACAGTTGTGCCAACATTGTGCACAGCGTCTGTCAGTCAGGTTGCCAGGAATTTCAACTACGAAGGCTCGTATGTTGTCAGGAGAGTTTTCTCCGGCGGTGCAATGATTCTCGCAACCATGGATGGTGATGAGCTTCCCCATCCTGTAAACACCGATGCAGTCAAGAAATACTTTGTCTAAAAAATAAAAAGAACAGCTCGGTAAGTCGAAAACCCGAAAGGGCGGCTTAGGCAAAAAATGAGCGTCTCGGTGGACTGAAAACCCGAAAGGGCGGTCCAGGCAAAAATTAGAGACATAAAACAGAAAAACAGTCATCCTGATAGGTCGAAAACCCGAAAGGGCGGTCTATGCAAAAATTAAGGATCAAGAGACAAAGTAACTGCATCGGGTTGGCCACGACTCGCTTGGGGAACCTTAGCTGTCAAAAGACTCTGAATCTGAAGCATCCAAACAGTGGAATTCGAAATTGTTGGGGAGAATAGTGGTTATTGTGTTCAATGTACCTTCCCCTTATATTTATCATTTTCCAAACTCTGTGAGATCCGTGGAGCCACGCCATTGGCGGACCACCACCCTATTAAATAAATTTGAGCTTGTGTTTTTTTATTTGAAATTCTCATTTATTCTATTTATAAAATTTCTTCTATTTTTGATGGTAATACTTGAAGCAAAGTATTTTTTCAAAAAAATCATAAATCTTTTTTTTCCATATCTTTTGGAAAGCATAAACAACAAACACATTCTCTTTGAACTCGTGAATAAGTGAAGTGTGCGTCAACATCCGTCCTGAGAAAGGGTAAACTCTGAAGATCAAACTTGGTCAATTGCTTGAAAAAAAAAAAGAAAAAAAAGAAAAGAGCCCGGTAAGTCGAAAACCCGAAAGGGCGCCTTAGGCAAAAATGAGCGTCCCGGTGGATCGAAAACCTGAAAAGGCGGTCCAGGCAAAAATTAGGGACATGCAAAAGAACATATCCCCGGTGGGTCGAAAACCCGAAAGGGCGGTCCAGGCAAAAATTAGGGGCATACAAATAATATATTCCCGGTGGATCGAAAACCCGAAAGGGCGGTCCAGGCAAAAGTTAGGGATTTAAAAAAAAACAAAAGATAAGCATGACCACAGAAGCACCGGTTCTTCTGCCAAGTTTTCAGATTAGCATGTTTTCCCCAGGAAGTGTTTACTCCCCATCAGTTGCTGAATACATCGGGCTTCATCCCGTCAATGTTATGATACGTCCCCAATGGCATCATTCCCAATGAAGATTGCTGAGTGTTTGTACTGCGTTGTCGATCCACTTTCCATCTCATCTGTCCAATTTTGTCTTGTCAAGTTCATCAGCTATGCAATCACACAAGTTTATCCTTCATATAGTCATACAAGTCGTGCTATCATACATACATTCATACATTCATGCATATACACATTCATGCATATACAACATACAGACAACATCATTCATACATGGTTGCATTAATCACCCTGAGTCCTGCTTTAACTACCTTTTTATATCAGTCAATCATCAACAATTGGTAACCCTCTTTTTCCCCAGTGTGTCTGGTCCAGAGATGTCACCTTCCTCATGCCAAGTGGCAGTTCTTTAACGAACAGCTTGTGCATCTTTCATTTATCTTGTCTTTACGCCAAGTGGCAGTTCTTTAGCGAACAACTTATGTGTAGCACTTATCTTTCATCCAGCGTTCATTTTTCATCTAGCTTTTATCTTTCATCCGGCTTTTATCTTTCATCCAGCATTTATCTTTCATCCAACATTTATCTTTCATCCAGCTTTTATTTTTCATCTAGCATTTATCTTTCATCCAACTTTTATTTTTCATCCAGCATTTATCTTTCATCCAGCTTTTATTTTTCATCCAGTTTTATCTTTCATCCAGCTTTTATCTTTCATCCAGCATTTATTTTTCATCCAGCTTTTATCTTTCATCCAGCAAATTATCTTTCATCATTTATCTTTCATCCAGTTTTATCTTTCATCCGGCATTTATTTTTCATCCAGCATTTATTTTTCATCCAACATTTATCTTTCATCCAGCTTTTTATTTTTCATCCAGCATTTATCTTTCATCCAGCTTTTATTTTTCATGCAGTTTTATCTTTCATCCAGCTTTTATCTTTCATCCAGCATTTATTTTTCATCCATCTTTTATCTTTCATCCAGCAAATTATCTTTCATCATTTATCTTTCATCCAGTTTTATCTTTCATCCGGCATTTATTTTTCATCCAGCATTTATTTTTCATCCAGCATTTATCTTTCATCCAGCATTTATCTTTCATCCAACATTTATCTTTCATCCAGCTTTTTATTTTTCATCCAGCATTTATCTTTCATCCAGCTTTTATTTTTCATGCAGTTTTATCTTTCATCCAGCTTTTATCTTTCATCCAGCATTTATTTTTCATCCATCTTTTATCTTTCATCCAGCAAATTATCTTTCATCATTTATCTTTCATCCAGTTTTATTTTTCATCCAGCATTTATTTTTCATCCAGCATTTATCTTTCATCTAACGTTCATTTTTCATCCAACTTTTATCTTTCATCCAGCCTTTATCTTTCATCCAGCTTTTATATTTCATCCAGCATTTATTTTTCATCCAGTTTTATCTTTCATCCAACTTTTATCTTTCATCCAGCTTTTATATTTCATCCAGCATTTATTTTTCATCCAGTTTTATCTTTCATCCAACTTTTATCTTTCATCCAGCTTTTATCTTTCATCCAGCATTTATCTTTCATCCATTTTTTGACCCATTTTCATTTTTGTTTTTCTCGACCTTTTAAGCCGGAAATTCTCGTCGTTTCAGACGAAATTTCGGCAGAGAGGTATTTTAAAATACCTCTTTTTTTTTGGTTCGTTTTAGGGCCACTTTTTATCTTTTTTTATTTTTATTTTTACTTTTCATCTTTACTTTTCATCTTTATTTTTAGTCTCATTTTTTATTTATTGTCATTTATTCCGTTTTATTATTATTATTATTATTATTATTATTATTATTATTATTATTATTATTATTATTATTATTATTACTATTATTACTATTTAATTGTTTCCATTATTATTATTATTATTATTATTATTATTACTATTATTACTATTTAATTGTTTCCTTTTTTATTATTATCATTTTTTTAATTTTTTTAATTTTAATTTTTTAATTTTTAGGTCAAAGTCACTGTACACTGTAGCGCCCATTTCTCTTCTGGTTTTCTTTCACCAAAATTTTGCCCAAACTCTTCACCAATGTCACTTCTTCCCCTTTTCAAGGGATGTTAACCAAATTTTTGACCAAAACATTGCCTATAACAGAGGCAAAAACTCAGAGGCAGAGGATTTTTTTCATGAGAACAGAATCAGAAAAAAAAACAACAGCAAAATCATATTATCAAAATTTCTCAAAAAACTCTTTCCATTTTCTTACCACAAACAAACACAAAAAACCACAAAACTAAATCTCCTCCCCTCACCACACACACAGCCGCGCGGCCAACACCCAACCATACACAGCAGCCGCGGCCAGCCACCCATTTCCCTTAAACCAAACCCAAAGCCGCGCCCACTTCTCCCCCAAACACACACAACACAGCCGCGGCCACTTCCAACCACCACACCAACAACAACACACGGCCACCCAACCACCACACCAACAACAACACACGGCCACCCAACCACCTAACACCAAAACCGAACTCAAACCAAGCTAAATCCGAGTCCAAAAACAGCTAAAAAAGGTGGTTCTCAATTTTTTTAAAAAAATCTAGATCTAGCCCATTTCAAAAAGATTTTGAAAAATCTAACTTTGGATTTAAAGAGAGGAAGAAAAAGGATATTGGAAAGTGTAAAAAGTTAAAAAAAAAAGGAATTTTTTTTTTCCGGCACGGTGGCGCCGCCCCTTGGGCCGGCCGGCCACCGCGCCAGAGTCTGTTTTCCGGTACCTTTTTTTAGAGAGATGGAGGAGTGAAGAGAGAAGGAAGAGAAGTAGAGAGAGAGAGGAGAAGAAGAAATGAGGGTAAAAAAAAATCAGAAAAACAAATTTATACCCCAAACACTAAACCCATTTTCGGCCCAATCTGCCCCTCCTCTCTTCTTCTTCTGATTGCTTTTTACACCCCCTGTTTACTCCTTCACCCCCTTTTCTTTTGTCTTTTAATTTCTTTGTTTTCTTTATTTATTTCTTGCATTTTTATTATTTCATTTATTTTCTTTTCACATTTTTTTGCTTATATGCTTTTATTATTTTAGGTCATTTCACTTTGCTTCATTTATTTATTTTTATTTGCTTTCTTTATTATTTTTGTCATTTTTTTCTTTATAGCTTAGATTTATTTTAATGCATTTTCCTTTTTAGTATAGTTTATTTTCATTATTTTTTGCACTTTTATTTAAATGTCCAGCATACCATGCATTCTTACTTTTATTCTTTTATCTATTTATGCAACATATTTATTTAATGTCTTGCATAACATGCATTTTTATTTTTTTTTATTATTTTTTTATTTATTCCAATGCAACATATTTATTTTATGTCCAACACATCTCATGCATTTTTTTATTTAGTTTTGTGTATCTTGCATATTTATTTATTTTTATGCACTTGCAATTTATTTTTTCTTTATTTATTGCTTTATTGTTCTTATTTCATTATTGATACTTAGAATGTATTTAGGGACAATGTAAATATAAATGAGAATATTGCACCGACACACACATTTATTTATTCCGCTTTAAGTCGAAAAACGATAAAACGATAAAAGTAACAAACGTATCCGAGGAAAAAGGGGCTCTCACTTTGATTCAACGTCTTTGTGAGAAAACCCTCGTGCTTATTTTATTTCGACTACCACTTAGTTTATTTTTGTTAATTAGCTTAATCAAAAATCAAAAACATTTCAAATAACAAAAGCCAAAAAAAATCTTTTCTCAATCAAATTTCATTTTCAAGTTAACTAACTCCTACGTTCTATTCAAAAAACAATTTCAATCAATTTTAATTATTTCAAACCTTTTTTTTCAAATTAAAATCAATCAAACTCACAACTTTGTCCTTCTATGTATTTTCGGCCTCTTATCTTCTCAAAAACATTTTCAAAACTTTAAAATCAATCAAAACAAATCACTCGACTTTTTACCCCGAACTACGTGATTTTGATCCCACTCGGGTACGTAGGCAAAAGACTTTGTCTTTCCAAATCAATAAAAATAACAAAAACATTTTCTTTCCTTTTAATCATCACTTTAGTCTTTTTACACTTAAGCCTTTATTTACGAAACAAATAATCAATTTTAGCATAAAGATAAAATAAAAACAAGAGGTTCCTATAGAGTACTATAGACGTTTAGGGTGCTAACACCTTCCCTTTGCGTAACCAACCCCCGGACCTTGATCTCTTAAAAATAGGGTTTTTCGAACTTTCTCCCTTTTCCTCGGAAAAATAAAAGATCGGTGGTGAGCTCAAAAATGCGAGTCAACGTTAATTAATAGCTTGATATCCGAAAATCACCGCGACAATTACCATCATGAATGCTCTTAACACTCAATTTTGACTCGTTTACCTTGATTTCGTTCACTTCCACAATACCAAAAAGTGAGGCTACAACAGGAAAATTTGTTCTTTAGGCATCTACCGATTGTTCACAAGCATTTCAAATTATCCAAAATACTTCCAACAACAATTAGTTATCGTTCGGGGAGCATTTTAAATCGGTTAAACCGATTTAACAAGTGATTTAACTGATAAAAAAATGCCGAACGATAATTACTTGACGTTCAGTAGAAGCACGTGAGCAATTGCTATGTGCCTAAAGAACAATCTCCAACAATGGGACATGTTGCTTTACCGAAACTGGATACTATTGAGTACCCTCACGCGCAATAGTATTCAAATCATGTAAAATGACCAAGACGTAAATGTTTGTTACATCTTTACATTCCTGTAAAGAATTGATTATATTGTGTTATAATTGTTGGAATAAGCTCAATCATATGCTTGAATGATCAGGATTATGATAGATAAATAGTTAGAGGCCAAATTCATGATTTTAGTAGAGAACTCGCCGAGACTTAGGCATCGTTTGACCTGACTTTTTTACAGTCAAAAGCTACTTTAAAACAAAGTTAAAATTAAAGGCTTTAAGAAAGAAGTTAAAGTTGTTTTGTTACTTTATTATTTTTTTAGTATTAAAAATATTTTTAAGTTAAAAGTTGTTTGGAAAAATATTGTACAAATATATAATAAATAAAAAAAATGTTACAATATTTTTTGAAGGGAAAAAATGTTTAAAATATTTTTTAGTAAATACTTAATAGATATTGTGTTTGACCTACCTTCTCCTTAAAATTATAGAGAAGTGGAAAAAAAGTCGAACCAAACGGTACCTTAGTCTCATCCCACTCCTTTTTTTTAGATAAACAGATGAAGGCTGCTACTGAAATAAAGTTTAGTTCTTGAAAATTTGACTTTAAGACCTTTGTTTTGAACGTTTATGTAAATTTATGAATTCTGATGCATGTATATCCCAAAATTTGACTCAAAATTATAGGTATCAAGTATTAGACTGTAATGTCCTGTATAATATTCTAGAAAATTATATCAAGATGTTACATTTGTACACGGGGGCTTATACTAACTGATTACAGTGAAATCTTTCTAAGATTGCATGGCCAGAAAAGGGAGATGGCATTAGGCTTGATTCACAGTTTACTGGAGAGTCCGTAACTGTTGTGCCATACCAAACCAACTAGAAGGAAACTAGATGATGTATACCCTCTGTTACAAAATAGTATAAGCAAAAGTAAGTCAAAGAAAATTGATAATATGATCCAAATATATCAGCTTTCTTTGACTCGCTTTTGTTTATATTTTGTAACGTAAGCTCGCAAAGATTTTCTTACTGCTGAGGTAGCAACACATTGTCTGATGATTTATGTTATTTACTGGAATGAAAAAAAAATTAACTGGTTTAAAACAAAGCACTTGTCTAACCAAAATTCTTCGGATATGTTTCAATAACTCTAGGTTCTATTTCTGGACTACTTCAAGAGGTCGTCTAAACTACCGTCAAATCTCATTAATTTACTTCAGATACAGAGTTCATATGACACTGGAACAAGCAAATAACATGATGATAAAACTCATTTCTGAAACTCCCTAAAGAATGTTCAAAACTGTGAGAAGCTTTCCTCAGAGCAAAAGGATTTGATTACACACTACGAAATCCAAAAGGCAGATACTATATACTTGATAAGAAATAAAATGTTACTCATGTAGTAATCAAAGGGGATCTCTTATACATGCCATTGATGCAGTCTTACATCTGCATCCTTCCAGTCATAAAACCAGTTCTGGACCCTTGTCTTAGCTCTATATAGATGTTTTCACATGGGATCAACAATCTAAGGAATAGTGAGGTCAGATACTTAATAGTGACATCTATCTGCCCTTCCTAATCTGTTGGATATCTTAGCGTTTTCATGGATTTTAAACTCAAACTAAGCATCTTTATAACTCAACTTCTAGGTGTTTATGATGATTTTAGTTAAGACTATTAAGAACATAAAATCACCTAAACCCTAAACTCATGGAATGGTATCGACTGTTGTGACAATGGATATAACCCACGAAGAAAATAATAACAACATTGTCAGTTTTATTTTCCAAAACTCAAATTGCCATTACACAAGGTAGGAAAAACACTTGACTAAAACCAAAATCTTAGAATCTTAACCATCTTAGGAGCAATTTATCAGTGAACAGGCTCTCATGTGAGATTCCTCCACTACTTAAACAAAGATCAAAGAATGGTTCATTACAAATAACATTTCTTTTCAATTAAAATCACGACATTAAGGGGCCGTTTAGATTGACTTATTTTTGAGTTTATGCAAATAAATACACTTTTATGTATTATTCATAAGCTTGTCAAGGTAGTTTATAAAAAACAGCTTATGAAATACAATTTTTGTTGGTGAGAACTTATGAATTAAAATAAAAGCTTATTTATTTGCATAAACTATTTTTCATAAGCTCAAAAATAATCCAATCCAAACAGGCCCTAAATTAGCCACTAGCATAAGCTTCACAGCTGCTTAACCTAACCAATCTACACAATTTCATTTCATATCTATACCCAACTTCAATCCTCCTCCCTCATCAACAAAACTTACTAATGATATCCAAAAGACACCTACAAACATTCTATTATACTCAGCATTCATTACCACAAACAAAGTAAACACAAACATCAAGCATAAGAAACAAATCAAGCAACCAAATATAAACATATAACCAAAGTCTACACACAAACATAACATTATATCTTAAATGTTAAAGCTTACCAGCCAAATTCAGTTAATTATACACAAAACCACCCATCAAATGCACGAAATCATAACATAATAATACTAATAGTATATAATAACTAAGAGTGGATCCTTCTTCATTCTTCAACGAGAAAGCAAGAACAACAGCATTAAATTAACCTCTAGCTTTAAGCTCAGCAAGACGCCTTGACAAATCATCCTCATCAACCTTCTCAGTATCCTTCTCCTTAACCGGAACAGCATGAGCAGCCGCCACCGGAAGATTAACAGAAACTTCCAGTCCATAATCATCCGCCACCTGTTGCATCAAACTATTAACCTCCCCTTCCGGAGTCGAAAGCGAAGTCGATCCCGCCATAGCACTTTCCATAAACTCAGCTTGAACCTCCATATTCACAAACTGCTTCTCGAATTGATCCATGGTCTCCGACATCTTCTGCAAATTCCCTGTCGCCAATGAAGATTCCAACGATTTCACGATGTTCCCCATCGATTTGCTGATCGTTGACATCTTCGCCTGTGTATCCAGACGAGCACTCACGGCGTCCAATCGGGAGGATAATCGGAGGTAGTTCATCTGCTCCGTGCGTTTTCGGATCGCGTTTTCTGCATAGATTCGTGCACCGTCCATGTTACCTTTTTCGATTGCTTTTTTCACCTTCAGTTTTTCGGATTTCTCTTCTTTTTCGCATTTTCTTGCTTGGCGTTGAAGAGATTTTGAAGTGAATTTCAATTCCATGATCTGATTCAGAAGCTTCTCTGTGTTTCCCATGGTTGATTTTCGAATTAGGGTTTTGAGATTTGGGAATTTTTTGTTTCAGAGATAAAAATAGAAATAGCTACGAAAAGAGAGAAGAATGAGAATTTTGAATAGCGTTGTGGTGAATTTTATAGGAATTTGGGGGTTTCGTCGTAATTTCCTACTTTCTCACTTATTGGGCTTTTTCCATGAATTATTTGTACTTGTTTTTCTTTTTTGAGGGAATTATTTGTACTTGTTATTTAATGGAATTTAATCTTTTTCAACAATTTTTTTTTGTTCTTAATAGATACATATACTAGAATTGTCAAAAGTGAGGGGTAAAAATCTTAAAACAATACTCATTTTGAAATACGAATGAACTAAATGCAACCCTCGTTGTTAAAGTTTGTACACGTGACACAATATAGACGAACTAAAAATGAAATATGATATATTTATAGAGATCAAAATCTTAAGTTAAAATAAAAATTTAGTCCTTATAAATATATTATATTTCGTTTGTAGTCATTCCGTAAAATGTCATCTTTAACTTATTTTAATAATAAGGATCAATTTTCCTTATGGAAAATATTTTAGGGGTTATTGTTTGAAGAAAACTTTTAGATGGACTAACAATAAAGAAAGTTGTATGTCTAAAGGGACCAATTTATTTTGACCCAAAATAATATTTAACCTTATTGGATGGGTGATGAATTTGTTTTGAAAACCGTTTTTCTCACGTACCAAATTGCTCTCCCACACAAGTGAAAGATCGTTATACCTCTAACGACAGTTAACTGCCGCTGCCTCTTATGTTGGGAAGTTGGCGGCAGTTAACTTTCACTGGAGGTATAATGGTACTTTTATTAGTGTGGGAGAGCAATTGGGTACATGAGAAAAGCAATTGTCATCTGTTTTAGAGAATTTTTTTGAGTGTTAGTCCATTTTAATGGGCCAAACAAAGTTTTAGCCCAACAATCCATGTCTACCCTAATTCCCCATCTAGATATAAGAACAAAATTAGTCTCATTATCGCCGCAACTTACTCATAGAAATCTATTATCTTGTCATCCATTCTCTTTTCCCGTAAAATGAGTCTGGTGAAAAGAGAGCAATATAGGGTGGATTTTGTTGGAAACCACCACTTGTTGGCTCTAAAATGTAGGTTCTAGTTGGGAAGTCATTGAGGAGGGGCAGACGTGGGGGCAAGGGAGTCTTCTGCTTGATTTTATTAGATCTAGGTCAGAATATGTGACGAATGCATTTTTTTTTGGAATTGCAAAAGATTTAAGGGAAATTCTTGTTTACCCATCAATAAAAGGTGGGTAATACTACCCATGCTGAGTTGGCCCAATCAAAACAATGTATTTATATAATATTAAAAATAATAGAAAACAAACAAATAACTTTAATTGGTGCCAACTCAGCATGGGTTGTGTTACCCACCTTTTATTAATGGGTACCCAAGTTGTCACCAAGATTTAATGATCTCATTATATTTTTGATCTTGTTTGTGATCTTACTTTTTTCTAACCAATATGTTATTATGCAGGAAATACAACTCATTTAAGGACCGTAAAATCATAAGATCTTATGATTTAGATCACGATATGTTGATTTATGATTTAGATCACGATCGAGTGATTTAAATCACGATTGAGGGTGGAGATCAAATTATAATGGAAGATGATGTTTTGAATCAATATTTTCTTAAATAATAAGTATGTAATAATAAACGTGTTTATCTTAATGATAAAGTTAAACTCCTCCCAATCTCCTTATTGCTCCAACGTTTATGTTCCTCCTTTTAAATCAACTATTTATTTTATAACTGATGCTCTATTTTTGAATGGGAACAAGATGATGAAAAGGAGGTGGAAGAAAAACCTTCCAAAAATTGGACGGCGTTGATCAAGAAGTGTCAACTTCAAAACAGCCAAAATTGTTTGATTTAAACAAATAAGTAAGATCTTAAAGACTTGCCTCCTATGGAGGATTGGATTTTTTATTCTGAAATACTTGGAGATGCTTGGTTTTCATTTGGCACAGTTATTAAATTATAGTTGAATTCTCATTATGTTGGACAATTAACATAGTAATTTTATTTGATTATTATTTAATTTCTTGATGAATATGCAGTCTATTCCTTATGGGTCCGTTTGGAGAGCAGGATAGGATAGAGACATGATATGATATGAACATGATAAAATTTATCCTATCATGTGTTTGATGCGCACATGATAAGCACAAGGATAATAATATTTTATCATATTAAATTACAAAATTACCCTTATAATCAATATCATTTTTTAATAGATTTTCATATTATACATATTACAACAACATCACATAATAGAGGAAAAATTGAAATCCATGGATGGCCATAAAAAAAATAATAAAAGGAATCTGAAAAAAAAATAATAAAAGGAATCTAAAAAAAAAAGGAAAGTTCAAATCCATACAAAAAAAATGAATTTAAAAGAAAAAAAAGGAAGACAAATCGATAAAAAAAAAGATGAATTTAACAAATTGAAATTTCAAAATGTTCCAAAATGATTATCGACAACATTCTGAAAGATAGAAGGAATAGAAATTGATCATGATAAACAAAAATCGAAGGAATAGAAACAAATGATAATGTGTCAAAAAATGATAAAGAAACAAAAAAAAGAATAGAAACAGAATGATTATCAATAATGATAATAAATGGAATGATTATTATCGATAACATTTCTCTGAAAAGAATGAACATTTTGAAATCGAAAAAAAAAAGAATAGAAATTGATAAAGAAAAATAGAAGTAAAAAAAAGAAGAAGAAAAATAAAACGGAATCTATAAAAAAATGAAATCGATAACAAAAATGGAGAATTTAGAAAAAAAGGAAGAAGAAGATGATAAGAATTGATGAATGATTATAGGAGAGGCGCAAGAAGGACGAGAGTAAAATAAGAATTTATTTTACTAAACCGGATAGGTTAATTTTAACCAAGCCTAAACTTAGGATAGAAAATACAAAGGAGTGATAGGATATGATAAGTAAAATGAATAATTTATCCTATCTCATTGATGTATCAAACGGAAGATTGAAATAGGATAAGATATGTTAATCATATCATATCTCTCTATCTTGCGCACCAAACAGATCCTATGTTTCTCTCTTAAGAACTTAAACAATATAAATGGATGAAGTGAGTAAATCCAGATGAAAAATCTATGCCCTACTCTAGACATAATATTCTCTTTGTTTGTTGGGAATCTATCTATTTTGAAAGATAATAACACCGTAAATAGAGAACATATATCATTAACGAAGATGATATTTCAAATTAGATAAATATCCATAAAACAACAAACAACATGAATTCCTTAAAAAAAAAAACATGAATAAAGAGGATACAAGTCATTCATCTTGATTTACTCATAAAAGTAGTTTCAAGTCTTAAGAGAGGAAAATGGAAGTATTTAACATTAATTATGAATCAAAAGTCAAACAAGACTAAAAGAAAACCATTACATTAATTGTCCAACATAATACTTTATTAAATCTTCCAAATGAAAACAAGGACCGTTTGGATTGACTTATTTTCGAGTTTATGCAAAACAACTTATGCAAATAAATAAATTTTTATGTATTATTCATAAGTTTGTCAAGGTAGTTTATGAAAAAAAACAACTTATGAAGATAACATTTTTGTTAGTGAGAACTTATAAATTATCATAAAAATTTATTTTTTTTGCACAAGTTATTTTTCCATAAATTCAAAAATAAGTCAATACAAACAGACTCATAATCAACAACCTGAGGTATTTCAGAATGGTAAACTAACATAAATATAGTAATACATATTCACAATTTTGTTCAATTCAATTCCCCATAGGAGGCAAGTTATCCGGATTAAGATCTAACAATTGGGTGGACTTTGAAGTTGACACTTCTAGATTTACACCATCAACTTTTGTGAAAGTTTTTTCTCCCACACAACCCTTTCATAATTGTTTTCTCCGTACCTACATCAACTTCAAAAATAAGGAGAATGAAGTTGTTTGAAAGGACATAAGTATTGAAGTGATATGATGATTATGTTCAATTTAAATTTGTCATTAACATATAATACACAATTACAAATATTTACTATTTAAGAAACATTATTCCCTCCGAAATGAAATATAAGCAAAATAAGTAGTTGAAAATTTATGTACGTGGTTAAAAATTTAGTCTATATACATTAATTTTTCAACAACCATTGTTGCTTATTTTTGAGGTGGCATTTTACATGGAAAAGTCTAAAACTTTTCCACCATGGGCAAGTAACTTTTGACCATAAGATCGAAAGAGGAACACATTCTTATGATACTCTTTCAGCACCAGATTTTTTCTTACACCATCTTCCACCACCCTTCTCTCTCTTTTATGCTCCCACTCACCCACCACCACCAACATTACCGGCAGCAAGCAAATTTCGGTGATTTAAACTTGCTAATAGTGTTTGCTAAAAAAAAAACTTATTAATAGTGTTTCAATTCAGAGAGGAGATGACCCATTTCAATGTTCACAACAACGTGTTGTTTAGATCAACAAATTTCACTTAAAATGCTTAACTAATATTGATATATAGTTGAGGGATGTTCAATGATTTAATTTCCACATTTCTTTGCAAATATTAGTTTTTTAGATTGACAAATTTTTGTAGGTGTTGAAATTAAAACCCTTATGTGTTTTTTTGAAGAATAAAACCCTTATGTGTTGTTTGTATCATAATGCTCAATTTCATATTTTATTAAGCTCAAGATGGATGGATCTTCAAAAAAGACGATGATGTGAAGCTTTTCATTGATGAACTGATTTGTAGGAGCACCATTTTACCTTCCTGGATTTGATGGTGATGGTGGTGGATGAGTGGGAGAATAAAAGAAAGAGAATGGTGGTGAAAGATGGTGTAAGAAAAAATCTAGTGTTGAAAGAGTATGATAAGAATGTGCTCCTCTTTTGATCTTATGATCGAAAGCCTACTTGCCCATAGTGGGAAAGTTTTAGACTTTCCCATGTGAAATGCCACCTATATTTCATTCCGGAGAAAGTAGGTGGCAAGTTACTCAAATTTCAAAACAACACTTACACTACCATTATTTATGACAACTTGATATCCACTTGGTTCCTACAAATTCAATCTAATTGGAAATTTGATGAATTCCAACTTCCATGGATGCTTCAATAGCCCACCTGCACTTCTAGTTATTTTCCCAACAAGTCTACAATTGTGCTTCACAAATTTGTAATGAAGGAGTTTAGGATGGTGGCAAAGGTTTTGCATAATCTGGTATTAGTAATAGATTTTTTTTGTTAATCAATGTTTTGTAGGAAGACTTTTCTAATTCATATTAATTGTATGAAATAAGTTGCATGGTTCCTCTTAGTTGATATTGTTCCTTTTTCCCAATATTATTGTTAGCTGTATTGTTGCATGGTTCCTCTTAGTTGATTTTGTTCCTTTTTCCCAATATTATTTTGTTAGCTGTATCTATCTTGTTCTTAATCTAGTTTCTAAATATAATCACGTCAAAATTTTTATATTTGACCTGATCATATCGCATATTTTGTGCCAATAGTTTTTATATGTATTCCAATTATTTTAAAGTAGATATATGCAAATCCAATTCTTGCATGATATATTTACATATACATTGATCGAAATCTAAACCACAAGTTGATCTAAGCAAATCACAAGTCATAAAACACCGAATTTTTTGGATTTGATTTTCTGACCCTTTCCTTAAAGGTTGTTGCAAATTCTGATGAAAAATATTTAACCCTTTCCTCAATTCTGGTGTGAAGATCATAGTAGTGACCCTATAAATCACGTCACGTGACCCAATTAGTTGATGTTAGGGGCTAAAAACATCAATTATTGAATTTGCAAGGACTAAACCAAACAAAAATAACTCGCAATGATTAAAACAAAAAAAAAAAAATAATTGCATAGACTAAAATCATATTTAAATGTTATTATCATCATCTATACATCTATACATAATAATAAAGCAAGATTAGTTTTGGGCAAGAGTGACATTTGTCATCTTCTAAGAGCATGCTTCTTTAATACTCTTTCTAACTGTTGCTTAATAAGGAAACTATTGTATTTTCTTTATTTTTTTATTTTTAATTTTTTAATCTATCAATTAAATTTAAGAATAACATTGGTATTTGTCTATTATTAACTGAATAATTTTGATACACATTTATTTTATTTTTCTTTTTTAAAAAAATCAACATTTTTCCCTTTCATTTGCACTGAAACTATCTTGGAAGTTGGAACTTTAATTATATTGGCGTGTATCTCTAATTTTCAATGTGTAAGTGAAGTTATAATGAAATGCTCTAGTTCCCAATGTAGAATGACCCAATTGAGGGCTCTTGCTTACAAGTACCTTGAAAATGAAAAGTCCTCTAGCCATTTGGCCTTATTTTTGTGCTTGACATTGTTCACATTCTTCCTTTTTTATGCTTCTCTTTTGGTTCTCTATCTCCTCTTCTATTTATTTTTTTCACATCATAACCTTCAGTCCTCCACCTTCTTTCTCCCTTTCATTTTTGTTACTTTCTTCTTTAAATTTTACTGATACTTTATTTTTATTCAATTTTATTAATTTTTTGGTTATCTCTTATCTAGGTGTTGGCAGATTGTAAAATGGAAGATTTTCTATATCCATGATCGAAGGTTTGTCTCTTACTATTATTACTCTTCTTCTTCTTCTTCCATTTTGGGGTCTTCTAATGGTGAATATTGTTTTCTAAAATGGGATTGCATGTTCAACAAGGTAATATAAGGTAATTTCTCATTTCTCTTATCTATAAATTCTGGCTTTCTCTTATCTATTATCATCAAGTTGACCATTCTTTAAAAAAGGTAATATATTTTATAACTTATAAGAGATGTCAATGAAAAACTCTTTTTCTCATTATCATTTTTATGGTATCAATCGTTTGGAGTTCTTTCTTTACATTTTTTTTTTGGGTACATGTAACTTAACTTGGTTAATGTTATAATATTTTAGTAATATCTTTGTTTACTTTGGGCTTTGTTTACTATTGCAATATAATAAGGTAGTACTAAATTATCATTAATCCGTCAAGTTACTCCATCAATTCCTTTTATAAAATCAATTGGATTTTGAAATAGAATAAAAAACATTTAAATGATTGTAAGTTTGTTAGTCTTTGAAACCTTCATTGATGCATTATTGTATTCTTTTTTCTTGAATTATTTTCGTTCAATTTAAAAACCCGAAGGATGGTGTTTCATATTGTTAAGAGGAAATTACACTCACCTCCCTTAAGTTTTCCTTAAATAACACTCACACCCCATGTAGTTTTAAAACTTACACTAACCTCCCTTATTTATTTAACAAACCTACATAAACTTCCCTTGAATGATAACACTGTTACTTCTCTGTTAAAAGAAACACCAGACCTCTATAGAAAGCAAATGCCAATAAGCTATATGATTTCTCAATTTCTCTCCCGTTGCTGAATTTCTCAATTACTCATTTCCCCTTTCTTCACAACTTGCTCTAATTTCCTTTTCCAGTAACTTTTTCTTCTAGTTTTACGTGTTTGAAATACCTAATTTTTACATAAATTTCAATTCGGTGGTTGAAACTTGATTTAAGGAAAATTATCCTTTCAATTTGTTGAGCGTATTGAATTGTGTGTAAGTGCTGCTTTAATCTTCTATCTTATTGTTTGAATCTCAATAAAACTTTTGTTTTGGTATCCAAGCTCTTAACCAATTTATCATTTTCACATAATGATAAGAATCCTGTTCAGTGTTGTTCATTGTATAATATTTGCTTTTTTGGATTAACGAAGCATGAGATAAATAATATTTGGTACTGACTTTCTTGTATGTAATGGGAGTAATGTCTAAATGATGCAAGTTCATTGATGAGGCAAACACCGTTAATGTATAAGGGAGGTGAGTGTTTTTTGAAAACTAGAGGGGGTGGAAGTGTTATTTTAGGAGACCTTAAGGGAGGTTAGTGCAATTTGCCCTATTGTTAAATGAAAATGTTACCATTTAATGAGAAGTGACTATCATAATTGGTTTAATCAACCTAATTTCATTCTCTGGATATTTTTTCTCTCTTACTGCAAGAACACTACTTATGTAGCCCATTGCATCAACGCTGGAGATTCCTAAAGAGAACAAATTTATGCCAATCAACTACTTTTTGAAAGTTGTGGACAATTTCTGGGATTTGGTGAATATGAGATTGCGTTCGATTTGTCTTTACTCTGTTAGATTTTGAGGAAAAGAACTCATTGATTTTGATTAATTTCCTCCTATATTTGTAATGGAAGTTGTATCAAATTTCTTTTATGATTCATATATTTATATCTTGGGTATTAATGATTATGTTCTCCAGTCCAATTTTGATGTGTGTTTTTATATCGTAGATGAAGAGATAAATACCGACATGGTTAGTTTAGCTAAACTTTTGGAATTTTATGGGGACTGTAGTTAAGAAAGATGAATGGATGATGTGATTCATGTTTATGTTTCATCGACTTTTTCTGACATTTTCTATGAATCACCAAGAGTAAAGCACATTGTTTGGATAGTGAATTTATTGTTTTTTTTTCCTCTAAACAAAAATATTGTTCTTTTGTCAAGTTAGATGTCGTCGTAGAGATTTTTATTCACATTGATACATTGGCTCATGTGATTGTTTTTTCAGAGATATATGTAATGATGAATTCACAAATAAGTGGAACGGTTGAAGTTCGAACCTCAATCACAGTGTCTGCTCTAACAATTCTAACATTTTTACCAGTTGATTGGTTTTATTATAAGCTTTGATGTTACAAAATTAAATTTGTGTTTGAAACTTTCGTGTCATATTGGTATTTGTTTTTTTTTACAAATATTGCTATTTTTATAACTTGCTAAATTTTAATTTTTTTTTAAAGAACTCGCTAAATTTTAACTATAAATATAACTCAGAAAAATAAATAACTATAAAGTACAAAAAACAATTATTAAATTTTATTGATGAACAAAAACTAATCAGAGTTTGAACAAATTAAACATAAAGGACAAAATAAATCAATTTTAATTATAGACTTATATTATTTTTGTTTTGTTTTAAGGGTTTATATAATTCTTTTTAAATCGAGATAAATCACCTACAAGATAAAATATTTTATATGAAATTTTATGTTTTGTATGGAGTCATTATATAATTTAAATAAAAAATATTTATTTGATGCTATTTTTTTATTAAAGTGCTTAAATTATCATTAACCTTTTTTTTTAGAAATTATAAACTTTAATCTACATTATATATTTGCAAATCATATACCCTGCGCTCCCCATGCGGTGCACGGGTTAACACACTAGTAAGGTATGGTTTTAGATTTTATCAGGAGGGGGCCAGACTCTTTTTCTTTCTTAATGTGTTAGTTCATTTTTTCATAAAAATATCTCATCTCATTTTATTAATGATTGAGCACATGGACTAGAACAAAGTGTTGACAACAACTCTTATTTGTTTTTGTAAAAAAAAAAAGTTTAAATGTACTTTTGATCCCCTTATTTTAACTTAATCGGAATTTTAATCCTTTTATTTTCAAAACCACTATTTTAGGACCCTATTTTACATTTTTTTTGGTTTTTTTAATCCACCGCCAATTTTAGTGATTTGTCATTGTCATTAATGACGTGTCGGTGACGTGGCAGTGTTTGTTGACTAATTAAGTGTCCATGTCATTAACATAAATAATTAATTACATACAAAATGTAAAAACTAATTGATTAATAATTAAAAAAACAAAAATTGAATTAAATTATAATAAAAAAATGTATCAGGTTTGATAACATGAACCATAATTTCTAAAATCCTTAATTTATTCAATCTTCATCTACTTTTTTTTTCTCACACCTGCAAATCGCTAATTGGAACACAACTTAAATTAGCAAGAACATCCACAATTTACTTCTATACACAATTTGAACACAACCAAGCTGCAATAACTCTTTGATTTTCCTCTTAACACTCCAACCTCTAACACTTACGGTCCCTGTACTGGTATCTTGAACACACTAATAGCAACATAGTTGAAAATATAATATTGTACTCCTAATCTTCTCGTCATCTTAACCCTTCTGAAAGGTCCCTTCATATAAACCCAACAATTATATCATTCAGTTTAGAAATTATTGTGTCGAGTGAGAAAGGAAAAGTAGATGGAGATTGAAGAAATTATTTTAGAAATTAGGGTTCATGTTAACAAACCCGATTCATTTAATTTCTTATTATAATTTAATTCAATTTTTATTTTTTTAATTATTAATCAATTAGTTTTTACATTTTGTATGTAATTAATTATTTATGTTAATGACATGGAAACTTAATTAGCCAACACACACTGCCACGTCACCGCCACATCATTAATGACAATGACAAATCACTTAAATTGGTGGGGGATTAAAAAAATCCCAAAAAAATGTAAAATATGAGGACTAAAATAGTGGTTTTGAAAATAGGAGGATTAAAATTCTGATTAAGTTAAAATAGGGGGATCAAAAGTGCATTTAAGCAAAAAAAAAAAAAAAAACTCTTATTTGCTCTCATGTTTCTTATTCGAATGTGATTCCTGGAATCACAAAAATGATATTTTAGATTATTATTTTGGTAAACAATAAATATTATTAATTACTGTGTATATGTGAATAATAGAGTTGAACTTGTTATAATCTCCTCATTTTTCCAACTTTTATTTTTCTCTTTTCAAATCAGCTTATATTCATCTTATAATTCATGTGCTATATTTGAAATGGATGCAGCTGGATTGCAACAAGATGATGAAAAGGTGGAAGAAAAAACTTTCACAAAAGTTGATGATATTGATCAAGAAATGTCAACTTCAAAACCTCTTAAATGTTAGACCATCTACAATAGTAAAGTCTTCTTACTCTATAAGATTTGGTACCTATTAGGTACCATCATTATGAGACAAAAAATTGAATACTTAATGAGTTTGGAGGTCTCAAATAAACATGCCATATATTTGCGGGTCCCACACATTTGTTAATATTAAAAAAATAAATTGTAATGATATATAGTTATTGATAGATGATTAGTAGGTTACGTTTAAGAAATTTGTGTGAGGTGTTGGGTTGGAGGGATCGAGTGTTTATTAAGTAGTATTATTATATCACCAGTCCCTTAACTTATTTCTTTGTTTCAATTTGGTCTCATAACTATTAACTTTTACAAACGCGTTCCTTAACTCATTTGCCGTCAATCAAAGAAGTCTTTTCTGTTAGTTTTTTTAAAAAACGTTAAGTGTTGTCCAGATGGCCCCACTGAATTATCATCCTCTACCAACTTAAAGAACCCACACCCCTTTTCAACTGAATTCCTGTAGTTCTTGCAACCAAAGAATTTCTTCCCACAATTCGGATTAGAAGTATCAATCACTGTTCTTATTAATGGAAAATCTCCACACCTACATTCCATGCTTGTTCTTCTCCTAAAACTAGATCCAGTTGAACCATAATCTTGTACCCAAGGACGTGACTGTGTTTTCGATGCTTGATTCGACATGGTTGAAGATAAAATTGGAGAAGATGAAGGAGAAAGAAGAAGAAATAGAGAGAGGGGCGAGAGAGGAGAAAGGAGCGAGGGAGATTGGGAAAATATGAACCCTAATTTCTTTCTCCTCAATTATTTCTCCCTTTATATACTGCTGAGTCATCCATGACAATTCATCTCATATTTTTGACAACTGGCACGCCACATGTACAAACTTAACGTTTTTTGAAAAAAACTAACAGAAAGGACTTCTTTGATTGACGGCAGATGAGTTAAGGGACGCGTTTGTAAAAGTTAATAGTTATGGGACCAAATTGAAACAAAGAAATAAGTTAAGGGACTGGTGATATAATTAAGCCAAAATTATAAATGAATTGTGTACACGTGAAACCCAGTTAAGTACTCAAAAATAGATTTCTTCATTGTAGATACTCTTGTGGTCTCAAATATGACTTGTCTCCTATCGAGGATTGATTTGAACAAAATCACGAGTCTATATTATTATGTTTAAGTTTCTTTTCAGTTCAAAGATATGTATGATTGTTTAAGTTTTCATTTGACATAATTATTAAAGTATGGTTAATTTTCATTGTGGTGGACAATTAATATAATGATTTTCTTTCAGTTTTGTTTAATTTCTAGATGAATATGCATTCTTTTCCTTTCTTACGAACTTAAACAATTGAAACAAATTCATAGAGTATATCTAGATGAGAGATCTATATCATTATTTAGACATGATAATGTTGTTTCCAGGGTAGTTATATACTTGGCTTAATTACACTTTTGGTCCTCGTATTTTCACCAACTCACGAAACTGGTCCTCTCATTTTAAAACCGAACTAAATTGCCACTATATATACTACCATTATTTTTGCAATTTTGGTCCTTTCCTCCATTTTGCCCTCCAAAAACGCTGATATGGCAAAGGAACACCTATGTGGCAAGGCCAACTTGGAAAATGACATTAATATGTCATAAAAACAACATTTTTAATTTAAGAAAACAATTAAACATTTTAGAAATTAAAACAAAAACAAATTGAAAGAAAGATAAAAACCCTAATTCCCAAATCTCTTTCCAATCATTCCAGATTCAATTCAATCCTCTTCTCTTCGTTTTCCTTTATTTTTGCTCAATTCCATCTTCTTCCTCTTCGTTTTCTTCTTCAGTTCATTCAATTTGCGCCATTTCGTTCAATTCGATTTTGTTCTTCTTCTTCTGTCAAATTCGAAAATGTCACAGTCATATACTGTGTCTAGTAACAGTTGTGCACCACGAAGAAGAGATGTCCGTTGCTTCTGTGATCTAGATTCTCCTCTCACTACTGCATGTACAAATGAGAATCCTGGGCGTAGGTTTAATGGTTGTGGGTTGTACAAGGTAAAGCCCAGATTCTGTTAAATGAAGGTATCAGCTGCTATTAAAACCCAGAATTAACAAATTGTTATCTGTTTGTGTATGCAGTTACAGGGACGAAAGGGTTGTAATTTCTTCAATTGGTACGATGAAGAAATGTCTATGCGTGCAAAGGAGGTGATTTTGTCACTAATGAAGAGGATTGATGAACTTAAGAAGAGGATAATACGAAGCTGAAACAAGATGAGGATTTGAAAAAGAAGCTAAGGATTTGCCAAAGATTGCTTGTTTTAGCTGTTGCGGTCATTATGGGATTGTTTTGTATTGTAATCTTGAAGGCATGAATTGAAAGGAAATTAGGATAAGTAGTTTGATGAAATGTTGTTTGCTATCAGATGATGTTGAAAGACATGAAATTGTAATTGAAGTATTGTAATATTGAAATATTGTAATCTTGAAAGACATGAATTGAAGGCATCAATTTGAAAGGCATGAATTGTAATCTTGAAGTATTGTAATCTTGAAATGTTGTTTGCTATCAGATATTGTTGAAATTGATTCTGTGGAAAATTGCAATAGCATTACATGACACAGTAAGGGCATTACACTTTTGGTCCTCACATTTTACCAAACTCACGGAATTGATCCTCACATTTTACCAAACTCATGAAATTGTTCCTCAAGTATTTAAACCAAACAAAAGACAATAAGTGAGGCATTACATAAATGAATTAATAATAGACAATTAAGATTAATTTGGATAATTGAAATTAGATAAATGTGACCATAGCCAATGTTGATTAAGGCATTACAATCAAAACACATTAAAGAACCATAATACATAACTAGAGCATAATTGTCATTACATCCAAAATATTACTACCATTTTACCAAAAAAAAAAACTTATGTTTGTGGTGCATACATTGACAGCATACTAAACCTCTAAATTGCACTCACAACATAAACTTAATCTAATTTTGAGATGGTTGTGTCTGTGGAGCTTGTGATCCCTGAGATGTAACAATCTCAACCTCCCTAGCTTTTGTCCTCTGTTTCTTCTTTTTCTATTTAACACCAGCATCAACCTCAATTTGACCTGCAGCCTGCATAGATGGTCTAGTTGGACCTGCAGCCTGCACAAATGGTCTAGTTGGACCTGGAGCCTGAACAACTTCTCCACTTGTACCTGCCTTTGCTCCACCACTTGAACTAGCCTTTGTCTTTGATTTTGTGTTTTTCTGTTTGTTTCCACCCTTTGGAATCTGCTTGTCAGCATCACTTTTCCCTTTACAGGTCCTAGTGTTATGTCCAAACTTGTGACATTTCTGGCATTTCACTGTCTTTAGCTGTCTTGGTAGTATACGAGGATCTCTTGGCTAATCATTGGACCTGTTCCTTAGCTTTTTGGGCCTTCATGGTGCCCTTCTCATAACTGGTGGATTAATGTACTCAGTATTTGTCACTGGCCAAAGTCTTGGTCCATTAGATGGGCACAATGTGAGAGTAAGTAGCCAGGCATTGTGTTTTCCTAAAACAAAACATGATTGCATATTAATACATAATTAGTGAACTGTAATACATAATTACTGAGTTGTTATAATTTTCAGTTTGAGTAGGACCAAAATAATTAATTCTTAAAGACAGAGACATACTTATAGTAGGATGAAACAAAATTTTCAGCAAGCAATTGATTGTGCCAAATGCAGACAATAACATGTGCACATGGTATACCATGTCAGGTCCCACTTACGACAAGCACAAGTCTTTTATGCCAGATTCACAATATATGTATCAATCTCATTAGATACACTAAACCTAGTCATTTCCACATCACCATGCCAAGTAGTCCTCCATCCTCCATCCTCCTGCCGCTCTTTTGTTTTTTTCAATGATAAGCTGAATCTTAGGATAAATATCACCATTGTACCTTTCAAGCATCTGCCTTTGCTTCACTATCCTCACTGTTATATAATGCTTTACACCCTCAAGTAATGTGATTATTGGTTTCTCCCTTATACCAAATATAGCTCTATTGAAGGCTTCACACATGTTGTTAACCTACAAATCACTTTGAGTGTTTGTGCTAAATGCTGATCTTGTCCATTGTGAAGGTTGGACTTTCATCATTTCATTGTAAGCCTCTTCATTTATATCCTTCATTTTCTGCATTGCATTGTTCCAATATGGTACAGTAGTAGCTCTAGCAGCCTTCCACAAAAGCTCTTTCATGTGTGCTCCTGGGAATCTTTTCTTCCAGTTTCCATATAGATGCTTAACACAAAGCCTGTGTTCCACATTCTCACTAATTCCTTTAGTTACCTCCAAAAGTCCCTGAAGTATTATTAGACATACTATAAGCAACATATAGAAACAACAAGCAGAAACAACAATGAAGCAGTTACATATAGAAATAAGCAGTTACATATAAGCAGTTACATACCTTTTGCTGATCAGATATAAATGCATATTGTCTAGGGGCAATTTGGTTAAGGTCTTCCAATAAGAGATCAACAAATCACTTTGAAGAATCTCTTGTTTCAGATTCAACCACAACATATGTAATAGGTATCATCTGATTGTTCTCATCCTTGCCTACGACTGCTATTAGTTGACCACCATGATCACCTTTCAAGAAACAAGCATCCAACCCAATTAATGGTCTACATGTGTAAGCAAATGCAACTTTACAAGCTTCCATGCAAACATAAATCCTCTCAAAGACAGGTCCAATTTCTGATGTCCCACACTTGATTATTACTGTGCTATTAGAATTTGTCATTCTAAGCTCCTCAACATAGCTCCTTAAGTGTGCATACTGTTCAGTACCTGCACCTTCTAGCAAATCCAGTGCTCTCCTCTTTGCTCTATATGCTTGAAAAATGTTGATTTTAACATTCCACTTTTCAAATGCCTCATCAGCCAATCCACTTGGTTTGATATTAGGAGTGTGCCTAATCAATGGAATAAACTTCTTTGCTAGCCATTCAGTTATTGCTTGCTTATTCCCAGGGGTCCCAACACATGCATGATCCTTAGTCAAACTTGTAACTTGCCAATATTCACAACCACCCTCACTGCATCATTTTTCTTGAACCATAAAATTTTCCTTGTTTGCATAACATGATCCTTGACAGCATCCTTGACAAGGTCCTTTGAAGAAAATTACATCCCCACCTCAAACCTAACATGATCACCACTATCAGGAACTTTGAAAGTAGGGAATTTCCTTTTGTGGACAACTTCATCATCACTTTCAACTGGAGAATATAAGTCACTTTCATCTTGATCAGACTCTTCATAATGAGGTTTTTGTTGTGTTGACATTATCACCATCTTGATTGTTGCCAGCAAATGTCTCAGCAGGTAGTTCATGAGTCCAATCCCATTCTTATGCATCAACAGTTCCATCAAAGTTAGTATCATATTCATCCTCACCATCACCCTCACTTGCCACGTAGTCTTCATCTTCTCCACTAACATAACCATCAGGATCAACACCTTCAGCTCCCGCTCCATCATTTCTGACCTCATTAGTACCTTCATTCTCAGCAACAGGCTCCTCCATAACAACTTCTTCATACCCTGCTCCATCATTTCTAACCTCTTCAGTTTGTGCTCCATCACTTCTAACACCTTCATTTCTGACATCTTCATTCTCAGCTCTAACCTCCTCCATAAAAACCTCTTCAACATCTGAAGAATGAACACCTTCATCATTTCTAACCTCATCATCCAAAGGACCTTCATCCTCAACTTCAACTACCTCTAGAATATCCAATTCATGTTCAACAAAAATATCAACTAAGTTACAGCGTTTAGCATCTGCAACAAGCTGCAACAGTTCACCATCATTGTTTAGAGGTTTAAGTCCACGCTGAAATGAAAATTTTGGATGTTGGTACGACAAGCACTTGAACTTCATATATCCAAAACTAAGGACCAGCTTTTTAATGTCCCATAGTTCAACAAATCAGCATCAACAATGTCTTCCATCACATAGACTTGACCATCCACATACAATTTGACAGGGAAAGTTACAAAACTACCCCCATGGTTAATATGAAACTTCAACTCTTGGTCCTGACTTGGCCTGTGTATATCACAACCACAACATTTGTCAACAATAAAATAAGCATCCAACAAAAAGACACACTTCATACATGTGGACCACTTTGAATAAACAACTCTAAAAATAGACAACAACACAATTCACACATGGTTGCAAGTGGACTAGGAAACAACCAAACAACAATAAAGAACCTCATAAATATTCTCAACCACGAGACAATCAATGAATAAGCATGTGGGTACAAAAAATCTACTTTATTCAGCACAATAACCAAAAAACCCTAATTTCTAAGACATGTTACATACCTGAAACAATATTTCGCGTTCTGGTCTTTTTCCACCATGCCATTCCATCTCCAGATTTTTCTGCGCCTGCGCCGTTCTCTGCCATGGTCGAATCGAATCGATGGAAGGAAGGAAGGAAATGATTGTATCTAAGCAACGGAATTTGGGAATCGAATCGAATGGAAGGAAGGAAGGAAGGAAGGAGGGAGATAAATCAATTTGGGAATTTTGGGAAACTAGGGTTTCTATCTTTGATAACCCCTTAATATAATTTCAATTGTAATTTCTGATTTGGGTTTTTATTTCTTTGTAATTTCTGATGTTTTTCCAAATTTTAAAAATAAATTTGTTGAAATTTTAAATGTCATTTTCCAAGTTGGCATTGCCACATAGGTGTCCTCATAGCCACATCAGTTAAAAATTGGACACATCAGCGTTTTTGTAGGGCAAAATGGGGGAAAGGACCAAAATTGCAAAATAATGGTAGTATAGTGGCAATTTAGTTCGGTTTTAAAATGAGAGGACCAGTTTCGTGAGTTGGTGAAAATACGAGGACCAAAAGTGTAATTAAGTCTATATACTTTGACGTTTGAAGGCAAATAGTTAATTTTTTTTCATAGTAAAACTATGTATAGATATCCAGAAAACATTGAGAACATCATTAATCCATCATCTAGATTTACACACAAAAGCAGCGCAAGGAATCAAGGAATCAAGCAAGACCAAAGTAAAATCATTACATTGATTATGCAACATAATGAGATACTAACCATAGCTTAATAATTGTGGCAAATAAAACTAAATAATCTCGTTGTACTTTAGAACAAAAATTTAATGTAAACATAACTACACATACATAATTTTGTTGAATTTAATCCTCCTTAGATTGCTAAAATTATCATTTTCAGATCTCTTTTTTCCACCGAAATTGCCTAAAACGTCATTTAATCCTCCTTAGATTGCTAAAATTATCATTAGATTGCTAAAATTATCATAACTTCATTAATTTTTGTTTGGTAGCATAATTAATATTCGTTACTTCGATATTTTAATTTTTCATGTTATAAAATATACATTTTGGTGTTATACATGAATGAACCAATTCCTTCTAAAAAAGAATGAATCAATTCAATTCAAACCGCTTCTAATCAAATCAAATAATTTTTTTTTTTAAAAGAAGTCAATCAAAACCGATTCATACGATATTTTAATATTTGAATTAACTTATTTTAAACCTCAAAACCAATCCAAATCGATTTGCAAACACCACATTCAACAATTTATAACTTTTAAGATCCAATCTCTTATATCGCCTTAAGCCCTTGATGATAAGTGGCAATTGCTCTAGTAACATTATGATAATTATTCTTACACATGAAATTACATCAGAGACTTAAGAGACTCCTCTTATTCAATAAAAAGTATATTATAATAGATTTAATTAAGAACTATATATGGTGTTATATAATAAGGAAGGTGATTTCCCTATCTATGGAGATTGACCAATGGTCTCAGTTTGAATTGGAGAAGCAGTAGCACAACACTTGAAGCAAGAGCCTGGGGGTATGGTGGACTGCAACACAAACATGCAGGACATATGGGCCTACTAACTGCACATAAAAATTGACTTCATGAGTTTGTTAATTATCATAGAAAAATATATGATTTGACTATGATCAATTGAAAGTTTCAATTTACATATAATTCTCTAAATCAAATAGTTTATCTTATTTTTAATTACCTGCTAATGAAACACGTACAGCATCACATGGTAAAGTGGGAGAAAGAGTCATGGCAAAGATGAAAAGAGTCACCAAAGTAAACTTCAAAGAATTGGTGGCCATTGATATAAGAGAGAGAGGGAACTATTGAGAAATATATATGGATGTGAAAGGTTTTGGTTATTGGAATGATTAGATCATGAATCTATTGTGTGTTTATATATATTAGTTTGTCAAGTCAACTAAGAACTAGTGGATGTAAGAATAGATAGGCAGAGTTTTTAAGTGCCGTAAGCCGTAAGGTTTGAATTTGAAGGGTGAATCCAATTAAATAAATAATGTCACGGTAGTTTTGTATTATATATGGTTTTTTGACTTGGTTAATTACTTCCAAAGCGGGTTTCTTTTGAGTTTTCGGGCTAATCTATAGTTGAATAGTAAGAGTTAGTCTTGCATGATCATAAGATCAAATGTATAGTGCTTAAGGGCACACAAATAATAATAATAACAAACATCAACACAAAGTAATTTTTTATTGTTATTAGAAAGTCTTTTTTGTTATTAGTAAATTTTTATTGTTTAGTAAACTTCAGAGAATTGATTGCCATTGCTACAATACAAGAGGAAACTATTGAGAAATATGGATGTGATAGGAACTAGTGAATATAAAAATAGATAGCCATGGTATTTTATGTGCCCTAAGGTTTGAATTTGAAATTGAATTCCAAGTTAATAAAAAGTCCTATGGTGGTTAGTTTTGCATTATACTATAGTATGGATATTTATATTTGAAGGTTCAAAATTTCTGCCAAGTGCCCAGCAGGCTGCAAGTCTTCTTAATGAATGTATAATACTTTTTTGTTCACCACATTTAAAAAATTTCCTGCAAAAAATTGTCGTTGGCAATTATCAAATCAATACACATCCAGTAATAAAATAAGGCAAAGAAAAGTACAAAGGCAATTAAAAAAATTCAATTGGAAAGCTTCTAATAGTAAAAAAAAAAAGAGGGTGAAAGAATTTAGTATGCACAGAAGAACTTGACTTGTGAAGATTAAACATAATATTATCTCTAATTCATCAATCTCATGGAGATGTTTATACCATCTTAAAAACTAAACCAGCAAAGTTTTAACATCTGATATCAGATTGAGTGTGTTACAAGTTTTCAAGTTCTCCTATGGCAAGACACTTGCTACCTATAGTGTTTCTACTCTTTTTGACTCTTCCTTTCATTGTTCGTGCTCAGAACAACCAATCAGGTTTGATAGTCTCATCTTACAACATATTATATATTCTGCTATAAGACTACATATATAGGGTGGCTTCATGTCCTTAGAACATAAGTAGCACTGAGCCACGTACAAGTCAATTTTGTGTTCGGTGCCTGTGTCTGTAGTTGATTCAGTCCTTCATAGTTTAGAACTTACGTTTTCCTCTTTTGCAGGCTTCATTAGTATTGACTGTGGACTAGTGGATGAACCAAGCTACACAGATGAAACTACTTCCATCTATTACACTTGGGATGTTAACTTCACAGATACTGGTATAAGCCACACCATATCATCAAAACACAAGGCATCCCTTGAAAGACAGTTTTGGAATGTTAGAAGCTTCCCAGAAGGAACAAGGAACTGCTATACCCTTTTTGTTTCACAAGGAAGTAGCAAGAAATATTTAGTCAGGGCCAGTTTTGCGTATGGTAATTATGATGGAAAAGATTCTCTTCCTGAATTTGATATCTATCTTGGAGCCAAATGGTGGGAATCTGTAGTGTTTGAGGATTCATCCGATGTAATAACCAAGGAAATCATTTATGCTGCATCCTCAGATTATGTTCATGTTTGTTTGTTTAATACTGGCAAGGGTACACCTTTTATTTCAGTTTTAGAGCTTCGAGTTCTTAACAGTGATGCCTATCTTGATAACTCTTTGGAGCTTTTGGGGAGGTTTGATGTTGGCTCAAAGGATGGTAAAAAATCAGGTGAGCCATCTCACTTATAGTATAACTATAACAAGTTATGTCATGGAAGTTGGAATTGGAACCACCCCTAAAAGAGAAAAAAAACTTTAAAATGTTTTTTGAGGAGTTGTTGGATAAACAACTTAATAAGCGTTTATTACATAATAAAAGATAAAACATAAAATATCATATTAGCTATATGTTTTTTTTATGGGTCTTGTTAACGAGTGCCCCCGGGACACTCTTTAAGCATACCAAAAGAAGAAATTATTTCATAAAAAAGTCAAATATTTCAATTTCCAATGCATTGATTACATAAATTTTCAAAAAAAATTACCATTTAAAGGTCTTAAACAATGCCCCGGGGGCACTAGTTAACATTTTCCTTTTTTTATAAGCTATCTTGGGGATCTTATGATGATAAGTTTAAAACAGCTTGTGGACATGTTATAAAGTTTCACAAGTACTTACACTTTTTCCTTTTCCAAAGATATCCAGATGATATTTATGACAGAACATGGACACCTTATAACTCAATTGATTGGAAAAAAATAGACACTTCACTCACCATAGACCAAAGAGCACCTCCATACAGCTTTTTAACGGCACCACCCTCCACTGTGATGAGAACAACAGCAATTCCAGCAAATGCCAGTGACAACATGGAATTTTCCTTCCTTCCCAGGTACAATTCCTCCAGATATTATGTGTACATGTACTTTGCTGAAATCCAGAAGCTCCAGGCAAATCAAATTAGAGAGTTCAACATTTTTATAAATGGGAAGCTTTTAAATAGTGATCCAGTCAATCCTGTGTATCTTCAAAACCTGTATTATGTATCAGTTATTAGTGAAACGAAGTTGGAACTTTGGTTTAATAAGACTAGTAGATCAACTCTTCCACCGCTATTCAATGCCGTCGAGATATATATGGCAAAGAACTTCTTACAATCAGAAACATATCAAACCGATGGTATGTACTATTTAGTTAGATACACTGATTTTACTCTCAAATATATTTCGAATTAATTTAAGAACCTGCACTTCATTATTTACATGCACTACTCTGACAATCTTATTACATTCGCTGTACAGTGTTAATGTTGTGTTCCTGACTTGTTTTATTTTTTATGATGATAGTTGATGCTATCCTACACGTCAAGTCAATTTATGGGATCAAGAGAAACTGGCAAGGAGATCCTTGTACTCCAGTGTCTTACTTGTGGAATGGTTTAAACTGCAGCTATGCTGGTACTGATTCACCAAGGATCATATACTTGTAAGTTATGTAGAATGAAATGAAATACATGTGTTGATCATCCTTTAGTTTAGTAGTTTTCACTATAAATTTTTAGTATAATCTTCAATGATATTAATGACTTCACAATCATGTTTTTAGGAACTTAAATTCCAGCGGTTTAATTGGAACTATAGCTCCTGGCATTTCCAATCTGAAGTCAATAGAATACTTGTAAGTCCTTTAATCTATTACACATGAATAGCAAGCTATATAGTTGGTCACAAAAATGAAGCATACTCTTAAAGTCGAGTAAAACAGTTTGTTACAATTTTAGGGATATGTCAAATAACAGTTGACTGGGGCTGTGCCTGATTTCCTGTCTCAGCTGCGCTTCTTGAGAGTTCTGTAAGTCCACTATCTTCATATGGTTAAATTCTATAGAGTGGCAAAGCTTTCAAAGTCTAGGTTCACCAAGTAGGACTTAAGTTTTCAATTAATTTTATTGCTTAAGTTGTTTCAAAAAGATATGATCACGGTAAGAATATACCAATGTGCACCTTATTGTATAAACCTGAACCTCTGCAAGCACGTCACGGACACCTCTGATTAGGTGTGCCCAACACGCTTGGCGTGTGACACCCGTACAGCACTTGTCTGACATCTCAGACAAGTTCCCCGAAAAAATAATATTTTTATTTGATTTGACACCCCTAAAACACTCTTTGGACACTTCTCAAACACACTTCTATGAGACTAAAGACGTGCAAAAGTTGTGATGATCATGAAGGGGTTAAAGACGTTAAATTTGATCACATCATTTTAAGCTTCTCAGTATAGTAGATGGATGAATGAAGATGAAAAACTGTCATATTTTGTTTCAAGAACATTTTTTTTTTCTTTTTTTTTTTTTGTAGTAAAACAACTTGCTCAATTTAGATGCCACACATGTGTGTGTCGGAGTTGGGGTCCTATATTTTTGAAATTAGTAGTGTTAATGTGTCTGTGTTGTGTCAAGTGTCAGTGTCAGAGTCCGACACTTAATAGACTTGGACATCTCAATAGAATTTGACCTATTTTTTTTTACATATTTTTATGAAAGCGTGTGTAAAGGGTAATTTTGATTTGTTATTGAAGGAACCTTGAAGGAAATCAGTTATCAGGAGCAATTCCAATACAACTCCTTGCACGGTCAGAGAATATACGCTCCAATTCAAGTATGTTCCATTTTCATTTTCCATGTGATGAGCTAGTGATTATCTCACATTTATATTTCAAAAATGTATGGTGTCAGACAATATCAAAATAAAACATGTATTTATTTATTAC
>WNNG01000051.1:0-65972 GCA_018208015.1 Medicago ruthenica | reverse complement strand
AATAAAAACAACCAGCTCAGGCATATTGTAGTCTAGGGCATTCATGCCTGTAGAAGAAAAATTATTGCTTTTGATGAAATCTGACAAGTCACCGGAAGAATTATTCGTACAATGTTCTACGTTGAACAATTTCTGTATTGGAACCTCCCTTATCACAAAATTATTACTCTTCATTCTATCGTGAAATTTTTTCGTATGGTCTTGACTACTTTGATCTTCACAACTGAATAAATGTGGTTGTCTCTTGCTGTATACTTTTGAACTCCACATCTTTGACAGAATTATAACTTGCAACACTGCATTGAAAAAGAGTGGTGTCAGCCGTTAATCTGAGATCAAATGGTTTAGATTACACAATAAAAAACTACTATTAACCAATCTCGACCATTAATTTGAGATCGTATATTTGAGACCAAAAAGAGCGTGACGCGGTTACTGCACCAAATCCAAATTCAACGGGATAGGAAAGTCTGGTTCACACAAGTACAATTACAATATGCAATTCCAATGCGGAGCAAGAGGGAAAAAAATCTTCGCTATTTATTGTTCAAGAGACTTTTATACACCAAGAACATACAAAATTGACAACACACCTCAAAATAAGTCTTCATTTTAGAAACAAATCTCTCTTTTTCTGGTATACAATAGTATGAGATATGAGCCTATGATATTCTGCAAACAATCCAAACCCCTAATTTCTAGACCAATTCTAGTGGTTTATCTGACCACAATGTTTTAAAAACTGAACTGGACATTAAATTTGATCATAATTCAACAACTTTAAATTGCTCGAATCGGGACAAAAGTGCAATTGAACCGCTCAAATAACCAATCCGTAGATAGTGGCAGTTCACATATGAATAATTTATCTAGACATTTACAAAGAAGATGAAAGAACAAAATTACTTCATTCTAGGTGAACACATGATATTTTGAAAATGCAGGTTAAATTAAGGTATACATTTAAACGAAAAATGTTTAAAAAACTGGATTCTAAAATCTTATATCTTATTCAGATTACAGAGCATAGAAAATGAAAGATCTGAGCAAAAAAAGAAAAAAAGGATTTTAAAATGAGTAACCTGGCTTACATATGAGATTAAGCAGTTTCAAAACTCAAGCACATGATGAAGAATACCATCTCTCATTTGAATAAAAAATATAATGTATGAATATTTAGTGGGTTTAAACACATTAATCGAAGGATCAAGAGATGGTAAAAAAAAACACATCCCAAAAAAACAAAAACTGCACATAGATTTTCAAAAGCACAAGGTTTTGAAAAGCACAAGATTTTCCAAAGAAAATAAAAACAGTACAAAGAGATATCCAACTTCAATTTACCTTATGATTGATAATTCCAAAGCAAAATTCAAAAGAAAAAAACTAGCTCTAAAGCATCACCTGTTAAATTTATGAATCACTTGTAACTCTAGCTCTAGTTAATAATACCTGCAACAAAGAAACGCAAATTTGAGACCAATCTAGTTTCATTGAGTACAATACAGGAACGGTTAGTCAAAAAGAAAAAGAAAAACATTGTACAACATTAAATGGACAGTTCATTCCAATTAATATCCTTAAAACATAATACCAAACAACATTGTACAACACATACAACACAAATGTTGCTTCAGTAAAAAAAAAAAAAAACACAAATGTTGCCTACACTTTTTCTGTATTGTTTTGTATGTATTCCTCTATAACACACTATTTTCGTTTGGTTACCAAGAAATTCGCATGACCATAACAAACACCAGACTTAGTTTTTTATGTGTATATACATATACTAGTTGTTAATTTCTCTTTACCATATTAAAAATATATAATGTAATTTGGAATTTAATTTAAAGCATTAAATTTCAAAAAGAAAAATATTGAAGTGTTAATTGACATTCTAATTTGATAAAAAAAAAAGTTGACTTTATGTAAGAAGATTGGGGTACAAGATGAAAGGTTACGTTCAATGGGTGCATCACTCTGTCTATACCATCATCAACCGTAGCGTTGTGTTATCATTGTTTCTTATTTATGAAGACAAATAAAAAGGCTTTCATTTTAAATTGGGACCCCACACAATTTTTTTTCCAACTTCAAATTTCTAATCTAATTGGAGGAGTTAAACCTTTTTTATCACTCTGTCTAAAATGCTCATTTTTAAATGATATTTGAATCCTGTGAGTGGAAAAGCAATGATAAATTAAAATTAGTATTAATATTAATGCATGATTTTTTAGAATAATGCATGCATGAAAATTAATGATAAATACGATAAGATAATATCCTCTAAAAAAAGGATAAGATAATTTAGAATTTTATGATTTCTATGAAACTGCCCAATGCATATAAATCAAATTATTCATATTTTAAAATTACTCGTTAAAGGCTAATATAAAAATTTTGTCAAAACGAAAGAATAATATGAAAATATAAATCCCCGTTAGATTATCTCAGTTGGTAGGGATATTGCGGTATTTAGGGGCTGGGGTTCGAACCTCGTATTCCCCACTTATTCATCTTAACAGTCCGTTTTGTGCACATGATACGATAGAAACATGATAAGATATGAAACTGGATAAGGATAGAAAATGATATGGACATGATAAACATTTATCCTATCACATGTTTGTTACACACATGATAACAAACATAATATCATATATATCATAATTAAATGACATAATTAACCTTGTAATTAATTATAATTAAATATAATTAAGCTATTATTAATTAGATACAAAGTTATTATTGTCAATCATCTTCTTCCTTTTTTTAGGGGTGCCATAATCTTCATTCTTAAAGTTCAATTAAAAAAAATCATGACTTCTTCAATTATAAAAATTGTTTACTGTCTTCTTCTTTCTTCAATTACAAAGTCCTATCAAAACCCCTTTGTGTAACTTCAACCTGTAAAAAAATTCATACACCAACAACTACCTATAAAAAATTTACAATTACAATTCAAGCTCTTAACCAAACTAATTGTTGTCTCTGTTGAAAATAATACAAAATTTCAAAACTCTCTGTTTCATCTCTTTTCAAATTTGACTTGAATATAAAATACAATCAAGAAAGAAACAAACAAACAATTAAGCAGATTGAGGAAAAAGTGATTGTATGGTGGAATTGGGGTCAGATCTGTAACAAATAGAAGAGATGAAGTTGAAGAATTATGGAGGAAGAGGTAGAGGTCGATGGATGGAGAACATAGAGAACATGAACGATGAATTGTGAGAGAGGGCAAAATAAACATTTTAGTGCTAACCATGATAGGATAGTTCTAACCCACAAAAAACTAAGGATAAAAATAACAAATGGTGAGTATGATAGGATTAGAAATGAGTTTAAGTTATCCTTTCTTATTGACGCACCAAACAACAAATTGAACCAGGATATGATAGTTTTATCATATCTTGTCTTCTTATCATGAGCACCAAACGGGCCCTAAAGGTAAATTTCTAAGCACTATGCTATTTGACAAAAAAAATCATAATAGTCTTGGGTCATGAATTGATAACGTGACACTTCTTTGGAAAAATAATTTGAGTTCAATTCCTATAGTCACCTATTCTAGAGATAATCCAAACTAATAGAGGATACACGCTCAATAATAGAAGATACAAGCTCAAGCAACTCACAACCGGTTATATCAAGTCTCACTGCCCGCTCATCATCTTCATAGAGCCACCATTACATCAGAAACTAGTGAGTTATAGTTAGTTATAACCGGTAACTTGCTAGACAAGTTAACTATGTAGAATGCTAATACTATAAATAGTCAACTTGTAACTACTTTGTAACTAGATCAATTCATTCTATAGATTCAATTTTCTCTCATTCTCATCTTAATTGTTTTTGATCTCATAATATGGTATAATGAGCCTTTCGAGCTCATGCTTCTGCATTCGATTTCTTCATGAATTTTCCTTGATTTTCTTCTAGATTCTTGTTGAATCTTCGTGTTTCTTGAAGAAATTCCTCTTTTCTTCGCTTTTCTCTTGAATTTCTTTGAATTTCTCATCGAATCGGGTGAAATTGATTCCCTTTTTCTTCTGTTTTCACCTATACTCTGATTTTCTTCGATCTTGGATTTCTTCTAGCTTCCATGGTACGTAACACGAATGCTTCAACCAGACTGTGCAGAATAACGCAGCTACTGATCAAGCTTCTGAAAACTATGTACATCCCAGTGATGGTCCAAATTCGGTTATCGTTTCTCCAAAACTTGATTGATCTAACTACTTGACATATACTTGAGCAATACGCAGAGCTTTAGGTGCGAATAACAAGTTCCAATTTGTTGATGGATGCATTCTTGTTCCTACACTTCTCGATCCTAATCGTAATGCATGGGAACTGTGCAACAATCTTATTCATTCATGGATCACAAATTCGGTTAGTCCTCAAATTACTTAATTCATTGTTTTCATTGAACATGTTCTTGATGTTTGGAAAGAATTGAAGGAGTGTTTTTTGAAATCTGATTGCATTTGTGTTGCTAAGCTTTGTTCCAGCATTAATGGCTTGAAACAAGGTTCATTTTCAGGCACTGATTACTTTCTTCCTTCAATACTGTTGATTTTTGAATGATCATGGATGCTATGGGTAATGCCAAAGAATTTCGTTTAGAAGATAAAGTTCTTTAGTTTTTGAATGGTCTTAATGATTAATTTTCTGTTGTTCAAACTCAAGTTCTGTTAATGGAACCTTTACCATACTTGAATCGTGTTTACTCCTTGGTTCTGCAAGAGGATAGTAAGCTTGTGCTGGACACTACTGTTGTTGATGAATCTAAGATTCTCATAAATACTATTGATTCAACAAAGTTTCTTGGTAAAGGAAAATCTTTCTCTTATGGTTATAAGAGCAGATTATGCACTCATTGTGAACGCCAAGGTCACATTGTGGATACCTTCTACAAGAAACATCGTTTCCCACCCAATTTTGGCAAAAATTTATACGTCAATAGTGCATAAGCTTCACCTGCTGGTACCAATGTGGTTGCTAATGTTTAAAACCCATCATCTTCTCAAGAACCTTCAGGGCCAATCTTTACTAAAGAGCAGTTTGACAGGCTCCTATCTTTGATTCCTTCACATTCAGATATGGAAGCAAAACATCAGGCTAATCAGACAAGTTTCCAAGCAACATTTGATCATTCATCAAATGAAGCTTCTGTCTCAGGTGAAGTTTCCTTTCATCAATTTACCACAATTTCTAGTTGTTATGTCAATCATAATGTTTCTAGTCCCATCATTGATAATTTTACTCCATGGTTATTAGCTCTGAAGCCCCGATACTCCAAAAATGGTGAAGAATCGTGTCCGACACGTATCCGATACCGATACGTCTCGATACGTCCCGATACGCGTATCAGAGAAGTATCGGCCAACTAATATTTATTTTTTTGAAAAAAAAATGACCGATACGTGTCGGATACGGCTAACTTATACTCCGATACGGCTAACTTATACTCTGACACCGATACTTCTCTTACATATTTCATTTTAAAAAAATAAAAGAATAAGAAACAAAAATACATTAAACCGACAACGCTATCAAAAACATTTGTCTCTTCTAACCCCCAAAAAATAGGGTTCTCGACAACCACTGAACGATAGTTATTCTCTTCTCTCTAATGCTATGTTTCTTCTGTTCTTCTCCCTATAATATCTTCTTCTCTTCTTTTGTTCTTCTCTCTAATTGGGGAAACATGTTGTTTTTAAATTATTTGTTTTCAATCTCAAATAGTGTTAACTATTAAGTAGTCAACATCAGACAATGATATTCTTTTTTGATAGTACTAATGATGTTTAGCTATATTTAAATTTGTGCAGAAAAAATATGTAATTGTCACTTGTTTTGATCATTTTTATTAATGTGGATGTTTGTTTATTATCATTTTTAGTTATGTTTATACATTGTGCACTTATACTATTAGTTTTAAATTTAATTTTTTAATAACGTATCGAGGCCGTATCGTATCGGGAGTTTTGAAAAATTTCTCGTATCGCCGTATCGGTATCGTATCGTATCCGCATCGTGTCAGGTATCGGCGCTTCATAGGTTATTAGATTCAGGAGATTCCCAAAATTACAAGAAACCACCTGACCATCTCCAGGCTTAAGAATATTTATAAGAATGCCTGAATCTAATTCAGCTAAAAAGGCTTTTTCTAAATCTCTAATCCGAATATTTCGTGATTTTTCAGTCCCGATGGGAATAAGCAGCTGATGAGAGAATCGCGCGAAGGTAGCGCCCGGAAACTTAGAAAGAAAATGTCTGTCTATATCATCTAAAAAGAAGTTCAATAAAATGGAATGAAGAAATCGGACGGGAGGTATTCCTCCCTTTAATATGTTTTTACCGGCAAATGCATCATGGTTGCTCTTCTCTTACTTATTTTAGTACCTTTCATCATATTACACATATAAATGTTCAATTGCCCAATGGTTCACGTGTCTATGCAAATATTGTTGGTGCAATCACTTTAACTCCACAAATTACTCTCATTAATGTTTTGTTTTTACCTAATTTTTCTTTGAATCTTATATCAGTTTTCAAACTTTTCCTGCATTCTAATTGCATAGTTTCCTTTTCTGATTTTCAATGCATCATTCAGGATTCAAAGTCCAAGAAGATGATTGGTTTGGCTGAGCAAAGACATGGCTTATACAAGTTGTTATTGGATGCCAAATGTAACACCCCTACTTTACATTTAATTAATTCTGGCGAGTTTTATTGGTGAAGCTTGGTGAATATTAATATTGAATACTGTTTTATTTGAATGTGATGTAAATGTTGAGAGGGTTGAATTATATTGGTGAATTAATTTATGATATGAGAATTTAAATAATATAGAAAGAGAATTGAAAAACAAGTAGAAAAGAGTAGGAGGTGTAGAAAATAAGTTTTTAATAAGTGGGGGAGGGGAAAAGCAAAAGAATAGTGAATAGAAGAGGAAAGTTATATGAAGAGTGGCTGACCCAAATATAAATAAAGGTTTTGGGAAATTAGAAGTCAGAGAAGAGCAGCAGTCAGAGAAAGAAAAACCTAGCTACAACGAAGTCAAGTCAAACCAGAGATTTCAGAGGAATCGAGGTAAGGGGGAGAATCATTTCTTTTTAGGGTGTTTTAATCTTAATGATGAGGGTTGTCTAATCTTAAAATTGTTGTTATGATGGAAATTATGATGAAGGAATGATGAAGTACATACGTAATAAGAATTGATGATGATGTAGGAAAATTAGAATTGTGAAAACAAATGGCTAGGTTGTGGATATAGAATTTAACATGTGCAGGGTTGTTGTAATTAATGGATGGTGTGAAAAATTAGTGTTTGGATCATTGGGTAACCCTAGGTAATGTTTCCTAGCAATTTATGATCATAAGGGGTCGGAAAGAGGGATTTTTAGCCAAGTTAGGAGCAATTTCGAGGGCAAAAATGCTGTTTTTCTGGGTTCTGGAACTGTCCCATCGTGCCACGATATTTCCAGCAACAAAAATCCTTTTTCAAGCTGTAACCATCGTGCCACGATTTGCAGAATCGTGGCACGATTTTGAACCAACATTTTGACCATTGTATATTCTGAATTAAGCTTAGGTGTCTTCATGAAAGTTGTAGATATGGATGTTAGCTTTCATTTGGCTTTGGAGTGTCCTCAATTAGACATCCACAACTTGAGTTATGATTAAATAACTACACATGGGCCAGCACGGTCGTGCACTCTGCCCAGGTTTAGGAAAACCAATCTTTCCACCCCTCTCTGTTCCGAATTGGACTTAGGTCCCTTCATGAAAGTTGTAGATATAGATGTCAACTTTCATTTCCTTTTGGTTTGAATCCATTTAAGATTACCACTTGGATGTGAATACTGTTTTCCTTCATGGTGAATTCTGCTTCTATTCAGAACTTGCATTTATACCAATTGGATGTGAATACTGCTTTCCTTCATGGTGAATTACAAGAGGATGTGTACATGCTTGTTCCCCAAGGTATCTTCTGCACTAAGCCAAATTAAGTTTGCAAGCTTCCAAAATCACTTTATATCCTTAACAAGGCTAGCATAATTTGGTATGAGAAGCTCACAACTTTACTTCTTGCTCAAGGTTACTCATAATCTCACCCAGACCATTCTCTTTTCACCAAGCATTCTTCCCCTTTTTTTCATTATTCGTTTAGTGTATGTGGATGATGTGATCCTATCAGGAACATGTTTGACTGAATTCACTAAAATCAAAGCAATAATTCAAAATGATTTCAAAATCAAGGATCTTGGTACACTTAAATAGTTTATGGGCCCAGAGGTTGCAAGATTTAAGCAAGGAATTTATCTTTGTCAATGCAAGTATTGTATAGATTTGCTACCAGATAATGAGCATATAAATTGCAAACCTATCAATACTCCTTCTGATCCTTCTACTAAACTCCATCAAGATAACGATCCAGCTTTTCCTAACATTCCATCCTATAGAAGGCTCATTGATAGGTTGTTATATCTTACCAACACACGCCCTGGCATTACTTTTATTGTTCAACAACTCAGTGAGTTCCTTGCAACTCTTAACATAATTTCATTTTAAGGCTGCTTGCAAAGTACTTAGATATCTCAAGCAAGCTCCTGCACATGGCATATTATTCCCTAGTTCTTCCTCTTTGGAAATCCTAGGTTTCTCTAATGCATATTGGGCTGACACTAGAAGATCTGTTACTGCATGTGCTTCTTTATTGGCTCCTATCTCATTTCCTAGAAAACAAAGAAACAAACTACTATTTTCAGGTCCTCTAGTGAAGCTGAAAGGCTTCTTCAGAGTCTTCATCTTCTGGTTGTGCTCTAGAGGGTGCATCAGTCTCTGGTGCTTCTGGTGCATCAGTCTCTGGTGCTTCTGGTGCATCATCAGATTCAGTGACTTCAGAAACTGATCCAGATGCTTGAGCATATTCTGTGGTGTCTTTAGAAACCTGCATCTCTGTAAAACTTTCAACTAGCTCTGACATTTTATTGTCAGGCTCTTTGTCATCAAATTTGATGTGTATTGATTCTTCCACCGTGTCAGCTTCAGAATTATACACTATGTATGCCTTTGATCTTTCAGAGTATCCTAAGAAGATACACTTCTGACCCTTGACATCAAATTTCTTTAGATAGACTTGTTGTTCAGAATGTAACATGTACATCCAAACTGGTGAAAGTAAGCAATACTTGGTTTTCTTCCTTTGTAGAGTTTATGATGTTTTTTTCAGAAATGCCTGATATAGATTTTGTTCTGTACATAACATGTTGTGTTCACAACTTCTACCCAAAAGTACTTAGTCATATTAGCTTCATGGAGCATTGTCTAGCCATTTCTTTTAAAGATCTATTCTTTATTTCTACAACCCCCATTTGTTGTGGAGTTCTAGGAGAAGAGAATTCATGGAAAATTCCATGTTTTTCACAAAAGTTTTCAAATGGCTCATTTGCAAATTCTCCTCCATGATCACTTATGACTTTCAAAATTTTCAGTTCTTTTTCAGTTTCTACTTGAGTGCAGAAGTTTCTAAACACATCATATGCTTCATCTTTAGTTCTTAGGAATTTTACCCAAGTCCACCTGTTGTAGTCATCAACTATAACTAATCCATATTTCTTCCCATTGATTGATGCAGTACCAACTGATCCAAACAAATCAATATGAAATAGTTCCAAAGGTCTGGAGGTAGAGACAATGTTATTTGGTTTAAAAGAGGTTTTAGCCATCTATCCTTTCTGGCATGCTCCACATAGAGCATCTGAGTGATAATCTAGCTCTGGTAGGCCATTGACAAGTTTTAACTTGCTAAGCTTAGATATTAACCTCTAGTTAACATGTCCTAATCTTTTATGCCAAAGCTACTTTTCATCACTCGGTGACAGAAGACAAACTACCTTCTGATCAACCAGTTCAGAGAAATTGATTTTATAAACATTATCTTTCCTCTGTCCTTTGAACACTATGGATTTGTCAGATTCATCGATGACTGTACATGTGTTCTTATCAAACACAACTTCATAACCACTATCACAAAATTGACTTATGCTAAGTAGGTTATGTCTTAGTCCATAAACAAACCAAACATTATTGATTGAGATAGAAGAGTTACTAATAGTCCCCGTACTAACAATCTTCCCTTGCTGGTTTCTTCCAATGCCCACAATACCTCCCTCTTTCATGATTAGGGTTTGGAACAAATCTTTTTCTCCTGTCATGTGTCGCGAGCAGCCACTGTCCAGGTACCATGATTGGTGCTTTGGTTATCCTATGTGTCGCGGTGATTTTCGGCGATCAAGCTATTGATTAGTGTTGACTCACTATTTTATTTCACGACTGAACTTCTAATTTTTCAAAAGAAAAGTGGAAAAAAGTTCGAAATTACCGCATTTTTAAAGATTTAGGGTTCGGGGGTTAGTTACGTTTAGGGAAGGTGTTAGCACCCTAAACGTTCGTAGTATTCTATGAGAACCTCTTGATTTTATTTATTTATTTTGGCTATGACTTGCTTATATATATTTTTTTTAAAGAAAAGAAGGAATTAGAGTAGTGAGAAAAAAATTGTTTTTTTTTTATTTTTTATGATTTGGAAGGACAAGGTCCTTTGCCTACGTACCCGTGAGGGATCAAAACCTCGTAGTTCGGGGTAAAAATACCGATTGATTTGTTTTTGTATTTTTTATTAGTTTTTAAAAAAGGTTTTAAAGATAAAATAAGACCAAGTGACAAAAATAGGATTTGTTTGTAATTTTTATTTTTTGAAAATTATTTAAATGTTATTAAAATCGATTAATGGTTATTTAAGAAAACAAAAGAAGAAAAAGGGGCACTTGATTGAAAATCAAGGTTTGTTTATGAAAAGATTTTTTTTGAGTTTTGACTTATTTGCATGTTTTTGTTGTTATTTTTATAATTAACTAAGACTTAAAAACATAACCAAAAGCTAAACACGAGGAATTTCTGTGGTGACGTTGGATCACCGTGAAATCCTTTTGATAATAAACTAACCTAATATTTTTGTATTTTTTGTTTCTGACATAAAGCGGAATAAATAAATGTGAGTGTCGGTGCATATTCTCATTTATATTTACATTGTTCCTAAATACATTCTAATAAAATAAAACATGACAAAATAATAGATAAGAACAAAATTGCAAATGCACTAAAATAAATATGCTAAAAATAAATACAGGGATAAAAATGCATGAAATGCAAAAAAAAAAACAATAAATAAATATGTTGCGTAAAAAAAGTAAAGAAAATAAAAATGCATGAGATAAATAAAGAAAATAAAAACGCATGAAGTACTGAAATATAAAGGCTGTAAAAATAAAATGCATGAGAATGAATAGAAATTAAAAATCAAAAGCAATAAATGATAAAAAAGAGAGAAAATAAAATTAAGAGAAGAAAAGAGGTGTAGAGAGCAGAAGGGGGGTGCAGGGAGTAAGAAGAAGAACAGAAAGGAGAAGGAGGAAATGGGCCGCACAACTGGGCCTGGTGCTTTGGGGCGGGCTTATAAAACTCCTCTTCTCAGAGTTTCCTTCATTTTCTACTCCTCTCTCTCTCTAACCTTCCTTCTTCTCTCTAGAGCTCTCTCTTCTCTCTAAAAACTTCCACCGGAAAACTTTTCCGGCGCGGCGGTCGGCCGGTGGCGCCACCGCGCCGGAGCAGCTTTTCACCTTTTTTTTTTAAAAAAAAAACTTTTACCCTTTAAAACCTCTCCTTCTCCTCTTTCTAAATCCGGTTTTAGATTTCCAAAATTCTTTAGAAAAAATTCTAGATCTAACCCTTTTTTAAAAAAAAAAATAAAAAAAGACTACTACCTCTTCTTCTTCTTTGTTCGGCTTCTAGTTTATAGGGTTTGTTGTGTTCTGTTGGTTTTTTCCGTTTGGTTTTGGGGTTAGTTATGAGTGTTGTTGCTGGCCGTGGGAGAGGTGGTGGTCCTGTGGTGTTAGGGTGGTTGGGAGGCCGTGTAGGGGGCGTGACTGTTGGTGTGTTGGGAGGTTGAGGTGAGGTCGCGGGTTGTTGTGAGTGGTTTGTAGGTGGTTAGGGAGGAGGTTCGACCGTGTGTGGTGCTTGTGGTGGTGGCCAAATTTGTTGTGGTTCGGATTTGATGTTTTGTGTTGGATTTGACTTTGATGTTTTTGTGTTTTTTGTGATGATTTTGATTTTTGTGAAGAAAAGAAAAATTAGGGTTTTTGGTGGCTGTGACTGTTCACCCATTCCCCCCTTCGGTTACTGCTGACTGACTCTTTTAATCATGCAATCCTTGGTTAATACACTTTGAAAACCATTGATGGCCCATAAAACTGATTAGTCAAACAAGCTATGCAAGGCAAGAATTAATTGGCACTTAATTTATCAGTCAAACAACAATGAGTCAATGTCAACCCTCTTTGAAAAAAGAAAAAAAAAGTAAAATAAAAAATATATATAAAAAAATCCGAAAATAAAGATAATAATAATAAAAAAAGAAATAAAAACTAACAACTGTCGCTTTCGGACCCCTAAATGAGGTATTTTAAAATACCTCTATGCCGAAATTTCGTCTTAAACGACGAAAAATCCCGGACCAAAAGACGAGTAAAAAAAAAAAGAAATTTCAAGTCAAAAACTGGGGTATGACAGATGCCCCTATTTAAGTCTTTTCGTCCGAAGATTTGAAGATAAAATCTTTGATTCGGCGGGCCGAAGGGACTTAAATATAGAGTACGTCAATTTTGGACCTAAGAAAATGTGAAATGCTTATGATGCAAATGTGATTGCAAGATGGCGAAGATGATCTGACTGGGGATGAAACAAAACGAAAGGATACACGTGTTCGTTAAAGAAAGGGATCCGACTCCACTGGGGGATAATATAGTTTCACTGGGGAAGGGATTGTCTACTATCGCATTGATAGTTGAAAAAGGAAGTATGATATGAGAAAAGACATCGACCACAAGCTGCCCGTTTGTAGAGCTTGCCACTTGAGGTAAGGACGGAAATAAAAGTAACCTGCCAGCTGTTCGGGATGTAACCGAACTAGCATTTGACAACAAAGTGAAGGTAAAAGGTAAATGCCAGCTGTTCGGAATGTAACAGAACTAGCCACTGACGACAGGAAACAAAGATGAATGTCAGCTGCTTGGGAAGTGACCGAACTAGCCACTGACGACACGAAACAAAGATAAATGTCAGCTGTTCGGGATGTAATCCAACTAGCCACTAACGACAGGATAAAAAGATAAATGTCAGCTGTTCGGGCTGTAACCGAACTAGCCGCTGACGACAAGAAGGTAAAAGGTAAATGTCAGCTATTCGGGCTGTAACCGAACTATCCACTGACGACAAGAAGGTAAAAGGTAAATGTCAGCTGTTCGGGTTGTAACCGAACTAGCCACTGACGACAGGAAACAAAGATAAATGTCAGCTGCTCGGGATGTGACCGAACTAGCCACTGACGACACAAAACAGAGATAAATGTCAGCTGTTCGGGATGTGACCGAACTAGCCACTGACGACAGGATAAAACGATAAATGTCAGCTGTTCGGGCTGTAATCGAACTAGCCACTGACGACAGGAAACAAAGATAAATGTCAGCTGCTCGGGATGTGACCGAACTAGCCATTGACGACAATGATGAAAATAAATGATATGCACAAGTTGTTCGTTAAAGAACTGCCACTTGGCGAAAAGACAAGATAAAAGATGCACAAGTTGTTCGTTAAAGAACTGCCACTTGGCATAAAGACAAGATAAAAGATGCACAAGCTGTTCGTTTGAACTGCCACTTGGCATAAAGACAAGATAAAAGATGCGCAAGCTGTTCGTTTGAACTGCCACTTGGCATAAAGACAGGATAAAAGGTGCACAAGCTGTTCGTTTGAACTGCCACTTGGCATAAAGGCAAGATAAAAAGATGCACAAGTTGTTCATTAAAGAACTGCCACTTGGCATAAAGACAGGATAAAAGGTGCACAAGATGTTCGTTTGAACTGCCACTTGGCATAAAGAGGGTGACATCTCTGGACCAGACACACTGGGGATGACACTTGGGGAAAAGGAAGGTTAAAAATTGTTGATGATTGATTGGTGTAAAAAGATAGTTAAAGCAAGACTCAGGGTGGTCAATGCAATCATGTATGAATGATGTTGTCCTTATGTTGTATATGCATGAATGTGTATATGCATGAATGTATGAATGTATGTATTGTATGGCTGTATGTATGAATATATGTATGACAATACGACTTGTATGACTGTATGAAAGATTGACTTGTGTGATTGTATAACTAATGGACTTAAGGAGACAAGATTAGACAAGTAGGATGGAAAGTGGACCGACGGTGCAGTACAAACACCCTGCAATCTTCATTGGGAATGATGCCATTGGGGACATATCGAAACATTGACGGGGTAAAGCTGCAACAATTGATGGGGAGTAAACACTTCCTGGGGGAAATCGTGCTAATCCACAAACCTGGTAGAAGAACTGGTGTTTCTATGATCATGCTTATCTTTGTTTTTTCTTCTTTTGAATCCCTAATTTTTGCTTGGACCGCCCTTTCGGGTTTTCAGTCCACCGGGAATATGTTCTTTTGTATGCCCCTAATTTTTGCCTGGACCGCCTTTTCGGGTTTTCGGTCCACCGGGACGCTCATTTTTGCTTAAGCCACCTTTTCAGGTTTTCGACTTACCGAGCTTTTCTTTTCTCTTTTTCCTTTTCTTTTTTTCAAGAAATTGACCATGTTTAACCTGCAGAGTCTACCCGTTCTTGGGACGGATGCTGACGCACACTTCACTTATCCATGAGTTCAGAGAGAATGTGTTTGTTGTTTATGCTTTCCAAAAATAAAAAAAGATTTATGATTTTTGAAAAAAGTTTTGCTTCAAGTACTACCATCAAAATAGAAGAAATTTTATAAACAGAATAAACGGGAGTTCCAAATAAAAGGCACAGGCTCAAATTTATTTAACAGAGTGGTGGCCTGCCAATGGGGTGGCTCCACGGATCTCACAAAGTTTGGAAAATGGTAAATATAAGGGGAAGGTACATTGAACACAATAACCGCTATTCTCCCTAACAACTTTGAATTCCACTGTTTGGATGCTTTAGATTTAGAGCCTCTTTGACAGCTAATGTGCCCCAAGTGAGTCATGGATAACCCGATGCAGTTACTTTGTCTTTTGATCCTTAATTTTTGCATAGATCGCCCTTTCGGGTTTTCGACCTATCAGGATGATTATTTTTCTGTTTTATGTCTCTAATTTTTGCCTGGACCGCCCTTTCAGGTTTTCAGTCCACCGAGACGCTCATTTTTTCCTAAGCTGCCCTTTCGGGTTTTTGACTTACCGAGTTGTTCTTTTGTTTTTAGACAAAGTATTTCTTGACTGCATCGGCGTTCACTGGACGGGGAAGCTCATCACCATCCATAGTTGCAAGGGTCATTGCACCACCAGAAAAAGCTCTCTTGACGACATATGGGCCTTCATAATTAGGCGTCCATTTGCCCCTGGAGTCCGGTTGGAAGGATAAAATCTTTTTGAGCACAAGGTCTCCTTCTCGAAATTCACGGGGACGAACTTTCTTGTCAAAAGCTTGCTTCATCCTCTTTTGGTATAACTGCCCATGACACAAGGCATTCATGCGTTTCTCTTCAATCAAATTCAACTGATCGTATCTATTTTGACACCATTTAGCCTCTGACAAATTGGCTTCTATCAGAACTCTCATTGACGGGATTTCGACTTCCACAGGGAGCACTGCTTCCATGCCGTAAACTAAGGAGAAAGGGGTTGCCCCTGTTGAAGTGTGCACTGAAGTACGGTACACATTCAAAGCATACGGTAACATGCCAGTCCTGTAAGTGGCTACCATCTTCTGCACTATCTTCTTGATGTATTTTTTTTGTTTTTTTTTTGTTTTTTCTCTTTCTTGTTGTATTTTTTGTTGTTTTTTCTAGTTTTTTTTGCAGATTCAATGGCACCATTCATCTGGGATTTGATCAGGAATACTGTAATGGCAATTCTTCGGAACCCAAGTTAATCCTTTCATACACTAATAACCGAGAGGTCTTTTCGGGAATCCCTTCATTCTCCTCCTCTTCAGCTTCGTGGACAAGGAACTCAAAGTTGGGAGAAAGCATAGGGTCACAGTGTTCAACGGGTTTATTGGTGTTTAAATTTTTGTATGATTCATGATTAGTTTTAGTAAACAAGAAAACGCAGATATTTGGAAATTGATTAAGGAAAAATAAGATTTTTTTTTTTGGTTTTGTGTTACCATTTTCCAGAAAAAAAAACAAAGAATAAAAAGACATAGTCGAGGACAAAACGACTTTTTATTTGATGATGGGACTGCATGAAGCAAAAAGCCCTACAAAAGTTCACTTTCGTTTTGGGCGGAACGAAAGGATTTTTAAAAAAAAAAACGAAACAACAAAATGCTATTTGGAAAAATGAATAGCGGAAGGAGCGTCAACATCAATCCAATTGCGGCAAACTCCGCCATGTGTTTACAAAACTAGCTGCCACCTTCTTCAAGATTGTCTTCAACAGGGTAAGCCTCTGAGCAATCTTGCATCATATTAACATATGAGGTCCCATGATCAGGTAGTGGATTAGCTTGCACATTGGGGTTCAAATCTTTGAAGGACATGATATTAGCCTGGATCAACTTTTGGACTTCAGCTTTCAAGGCGTAACAGTGCTCAATGTCGTGACCGGGTGCCCCTTGATGGAAAGCACAAGAGAGATCAGGTCTATACCATCTTGGCAACCTTTCAGGTACCTGAGGAGGCGCCTTAGTCTGAACAAGCTTTTTCTCAAGCAAAGTGGGAAGCAACTCTGCATACGCCATCAGGATTGGATCAAAATGGGATATCCACTGAACCCGATTATGTTGGGCGAACTGTTGGGGAGCCTGTTGTTGATACTGTTGCTGAGGCTTTTGCCGAGGCTGAGGCTGATAACCTAGATTCTGGATAGCACTAAAGGCAGGTGCAATAGTGGCGACATATTGATACCCTGGATACTGTTGCTGAGGCTACCCATGAGCCACCATACTTACCCCTTGCTCTTTCTTTCTTGAGAAGCCATTCCCAAACTCCTTTGTACTGCTGGCAGCAAAAGCACTTTCCATAACCAAACGTCCTTCTTGGACTCCTTCCTCCAGACGCACTCCCATATTTACCATCTCAGTAAAATCCGTCGGCGCACTGGCAACCATTTTCTCATAATAGAACTGGTCAAGAGTCTTTAGGAAAACCTTATTCATCTCTTTCTCCTCTAAAGGCGGGATAATCTGAGCAGCCATTTCCCTCCAACGTTGGGCATACTCTTTGAATGTTTCTGTAACATCCCGCTTAGATGCAATTATTATCAGTATTAGATGCGATTAAGAAGCAGGGTAATTTAGTCATAATTGGAATGGCAAAATGGTAAATAAGTAAAAAGGGGAGAATGTTTAAAAGAAAGAAGTAGAAAGATTTTTCTACACTTTTCCTTTCCTTCCCATTTTTCAGCTCCTTCTCTCCCCCTTTCTCCCAACCTACACGCCCTCACTCCCTCTCCATAAACTCATCTTTTCATCATCCAATTCTTAAGAGAAAACTTCACAAGCAAGTTTGATTATTGAACCTAGAACAAGAGCAAGAAACAAGGAAGATTTTGAGAGAAGTAGATAGCTTGAAGCCAAGGCTTTGGGAACCAAAGATAGTAAGCACCAATAGGAGGATTAAGGTGAGCTCCATGGGGTAATATAACCCATTTGAGTAGTTTAGTATATTTTTACAAGTTAATTCAAGATTTGGAATTGTGCCCTAATTCTTCGTGTAATAATTCCTTGCTTAATCATGCTATTATCTATCCTTAAGCCTTGTAAAATTCATTCCCATAAGCTATTTTGATGATTGGGGATGTTTGGTTTAGCCTAGGAAGTAAATTTTTGAGTGCTGCTGAAGCCAAAATCGTGCTCCGATTTCTGGGCATCGGGCTACGATTTCATGCCCTGATTTCATGAAAACTTTCGCATAAAATCGTGCTCCGATCCTTGCATATCGTGCTACGATTTTCACTTCCCTCAGCTTTTTGTTCGTGAGCTAAGGTTTGGATTTAGGGTAGGATGATGGATAGACATGGCATTAGGAGATGAATACTATACTCCTAAGTTATATAGACATATAAAGGGATTAGTAATGAGGATTATCTCCATGTAAGTGAAATCCCCACACTTACTTAAGTACATGTAAGCCAAGATTAAATCCAGAATTCAAGCTTAGGACCTATCTTAGGTTAAGTAGCCATGAATTACACAGTTATTAGTCGTGGCCTTCAATGTTCACGCCAGTGGAACACGAATGGTTCACGCAGAGTTAAGATTAAGAGTAAGATTGTTAAGTCGTGACTTTCATCGTTCACGCCAGTGGGACATGAAAGGTTCATGCGTAAGATTAAAGGTTATTTATTGTGTCTTCCGTCGTTCACGCCAGTGGGACACGGGAGGTATACGCATCAGTTAAGACTATTAATATTAAGTCGTGTCTTCTGTTGTTCACGCCAGTGGGACACAGGAGGTTCACGCCAGTGGGACGTGTTATTCCGCAAGGATAACCGCACGACGACAAGAGGAGTCCGGTGTTAGCCTGATATGATAGGAATTTTCACCGGTTATCAGGGGAATGTGCTTCGGGGTTACTCCACCCGGGGGCATTCCGTAAAATGAACTCAGATAACATTGTTTGTTCAACGCTAACAGCTAACATAAAGATCAGTTAATATTCTATTACTTTATTGGTCAGAAATATTTATTCAGATATCAGTTAGCAGCTATCAGACGTGATCCTAGGTTTCCCCTTGATCACCAGTTTATCAGAAACAGACAGTTAGCTCTCTAAGGGTAAGATTGAGACTTGGCGATCATAGGTATCCCCGAGTTCGCCGAGGTAGGCACGGCAACCCTAGGTTCCCCGAGGTTGCCAAACAGTAGGTAGGGTAGGAGCTCACTGAGACGTTATGTCTCATCCCTTTCCTTCTGGTGCAAGTTCTTCGCAGGTAGCACGACGAAAAGGTAAAGAGAAAGCTACAGACTGATCGTGCTGCTCACGTCTTTTTGGTGTTGTATATATAATATGGAAAATGTCTAGTATCAGAATATGGATTGTATCAAAGACTTATGTCCTGTATAATTATTAAACAACTTTTTCTGTATTGTATTTAAATGTATCCAGTATCAGTTTAACACTCTTGCTAATATACTAGTTAAAATTAGTATGGGTGTTACAGTTTCTTTATCCTTCTGAGTCATAGCACGCAGTTGGTCCCAGTCCGGGGCCATGTCCAGGTTATACTTGTGTTGGCGGATGAAAGCTTCGCCAAGATCGTTGAAAGTGCAGATGCTAGCACTGTGAAGGTTCATGTACCACTTTAGGGCGGCACCGGTCAGACTGTCCTGAAAGAAATGGATAAGAAGCTTGTGATTGTCAGTGTGCGTAGACATCTTTCTCGCGTACATCACCAGATGGTTGCGTGGACATGTATTCCCTTTGTACTTTTCAAAGTCAAGGACCTTGAATTTGGGCGGTATTATGACATTAGGAACTAGACAAAGGTTGTGGGCGTTTTTCCCAAACAGATCTTTCCCGCGGAGGGCCTTGATTTCTCGTTGCATCTCGTCAAACTTTTCTTGGAAGTCATCCATCCGATCCTGAGCCCCTACACTTTCTTTGTGGAAGATAGGTTCATTGTCATATGGGGTGGTATGAATCACTGGAGCTGAAAAGGCCACAGTAGCCTGAGGAAAAGTAACACCGGGTTGAGGAACAAGAATTGCTTGATGTGTAGCAGGAATATGGGCAAATCCTTCACTAGAGCTGAGTGGCATGCCCCAGGGATAACCGTCAGGCATGGTGTGTTGTGGAGCATCGGCGTGCATGGTCGGAGCCGGAGTATTAGAAGCCGCTAACTGAGCTAGAGAGCCGGGGATAGGAGGAGACGATGGCTGAACTTGTGTAGCTGCCAGCATCTTTACCAACTCTGTCAATTCCTCGATCTTGGTCCGCATGGATGTCATCTCTTCCCGGAGTACCTGGTTTTCTTGTTCCAAATGTTCCATTTTCTTTCTTATATTTGCCCGAGTGTTGTACGTGTAAGTCGGTTTCTGCTGAGGACGTCGGGCCACTTTCTTGGACTGGGCAGATGGACCTTTTTTCGAAAAACAAAATGTGAGACTCGGTTTGTGAAACCATGAATGCAAAATGATGCATGATATGTGTATGCAAAAATAAACAACAATTTTTTTATTTTATCGGAGGACTTATCAATGTAATTGCGGACATCATAGTTGAACATTCATTTGAAGTATTAATGCATTACAACATAGTTCTTGTAACATCCCACTTCAGACTTAAATATTTATCAGTGTCGAGACGACGTATCAGAGACATTTTAAGAGAAGGGCAATTTGGTAAATTGCCGCCCAAGGAATTATAAAAAGGGGAAAAACCCCAAAATTTCCCCATTTCCCCATTCTCCTCCTCTCTCTAAGTTCACAACTTCTCTCCCTCTCTCTCTCTCAAACTAACGCCTCATCCTCTCTTGCCATCATCCATCAATTTTCTTCCTCAACTCTTGGAACACAAGCAAACAAGCTAGCTTTGGGAGATTTAGAGCAAGAGAAAGCTAAGAAAAATCAAGTAAAGGGGAAGAATTCCAAGCTAGGGTTTTGGTTGTCAAAGCTTGGCAAGATCATCTCAATTACTAGGTGAGCTCCCTAGGGTTTTAGAACCCACCATAAGTGAGTTTGAGTGTGTAATTTTATCTTATGTTAAGGTAATGATTTAGTGCCCTAATCTCTAATACTTGTCAATTCCTTGTTCAATTATATTAAAACTATTTAATTGCAAGAGAAAATCCTTTTTAACATCTTTGGGAAGCTTGGGTAAGTTGGAATGAGTTGAATTGGTGAAAAATGCAATTTCTAAACATTTTCTGAACTGTCATGGTCGCTACAGCGACCAGCTCATCGCTGCAGCGACCAGGCTTATTTTGTTACGACAGCCCGTCGCTATAGCGAGCTCACCAGAAACAGCTTGGTCAGCTGAGCTATTTCGGGTGACCTGCGCGTGTAAGCAAGGTTTTTCGCAACCGTGTTCTGCAAAAACTTTTAAGAATCAATGAACACCATCTTAACTCATCCTTAAGGCTCCCAAAGGATAAAATCATTTAAGAAAACAAGGTTTAGACAATGTGTTAGAGAGTCGGGGAAAAAGGTTACTTAAGTTATGGAAGCTTTTGTTCAAGTTTAATCCTCGAGAATGGTGTATGCTAAGGTTATGATTAGAACTCCTTAAAGAGTTAATGAGAATGAGAATGTACCTAGGATAGCAAGTTTAAGATGCACTCAATTAAGTGTGCGTAAGCACAAGGAATGATTCAATATTTAAAGTTTTCAGAACCTGTTATTATAGGTTAAGCACTCAAGAACAATTACTTGAAAGACATGCATAAGTTTATAAGTTTTATGTATATATATATATATATATATATATATATATATATATATATATGAAGAGTAAGAACAAGTTAATAAAAGGACTAGATATGTCTCCTGTAATCTCCTTAGTTAGAATACAGGGGGTTCCATACTAAGCTGGAATGGTGAAGTTACCGTCCGCGAGGACAGCTACACATCAAAGTCAAGAAAGTTAAATGTGTCTCCTGTAATCTCGTTAGTTAGAATACAGGGGGTTCCAGACTAAGCTGGAATGGTGAAGTTACCGTCCGTGAGGACAGCTACACATCAAAGTCAAGAAAGTTAAATGTGTCTCCTGTAATCTCGTTAGTTAGAATACAGGGGGTTCCAGACTAAGCTGTAATGGTGAAGTTACCGTCCGCGAGGGCAGCCACACAAAAGTAAGAGGAGTTTGGTGTTAGCCTGATATGATAGGAATTTCATCTGTACCAGGGAGATGTATTCTGGGGTTACTCCACCTGGATGCACTCCATAAAATGAACCAAGATAATGTATTGTTTGTTCAACGCTAACTTCTAACTTTATGTTATGAAAAAGATGAATATGTATATATATTATATACTAAGAGATAAGACAAAGTAGTCACCAGTGAACAGAAAGTGATCGTAGGATGTCCCCAGATCACTAAGTTTGAGATTAAACATAAGTTCAACATAAGATAAAGACATATAGCGATCCTAGTTTTCCCTTGATCGCGAAATATGTAGAGAATGAACAGCGATCGTAGGTTTCCCCGAGATTACCAAGAGTTAGTGCATGGCGACCCTAGGTTTCCTCGAGGTTGCCAACAGTAGGTTGGGTGGAGCTCACTGAGACATTATGTCTCATCCCAATCCTTCTGGTGCAAGTTTTCAGGTAAGCAAGAGGTTCGCGATGAAGTTCTACAAGGAAGACGCTGAATGTAGTGCAGATGCTCGTCTTGTACCAGCTCAGGAGGTTGTCAGACAATATATAAGTGTATCTTTGTGGTACTTAATTGGTTGTATATATACGAGCATGTTCGTATTCATTCAGTTGTATTGTATTATTATTATTGAAAATTTTAATGTATCTGGTATCAGATTAATACACATGCTAAATATTCTAGACAATTTAGTATGGGTGTTACAGTTCCTTTTTTAGGAACCAAGCCAAGGGACCAATTCAAAAGTCCTTTAATGGAAGCTAGATTTTAACAGAAAAAATTTAAAGACTCCTAGCTTCCTTAAATTCAACAAATCAGGGCCCTTGAAGGTGTACTTCCTAGTACTCCTTATTGCAAAGTCCATATCTATGATGTTCACAAAAAAACTTGTTTAAGTCCTTCGATAAATTGGATGAAAAAAATGAGTTTTATGCATGGATGCATGTATGCATGATTGTGCTGAAGAGCGGAGAAAACATGGTGAGGTTTAAGTTCATAATGTTGGAGTCAAGGGTAAACACGCCATTTGGTAAGGATAATGGTTTCATATGTACCTGTATCACGGGTTCTACCAAGTTCCCAAAGTCATTAACCACTTTCGAATATTGTCGGATTACGAGACTACTCCTGGTCCAATGACGTTCGTAGGAAAGTCTCGTTTGAGTGTAGTATCGCGTATCGACCAATTCAAGACTACTCTTGATTAGCCACCGCGCTACGTCCTAAAAGGCCAAGATGAGTTAAAGGTAACTCTAAAGGTCCTCAACTTCATAGGTCACTTGAAAATAACAATGCCGAACACGACTACTCATGCCAACATAGTAATACTTCCAAGGTTCCTCCATTGAGTGGGGTTATCACATGTGCCACATCCGAAACTCACTCTCGGAAAGATACTTTGATTATACCACCATCCTATCTTATGTTTCCCTCAAGCCTGGGTGTAGGACTTATCTCACCACTCACGCAAAAGAAAAGAAACACATAGGCACGTATTTACATTCTTATTTTTGTTTTAAGTAAGTTATATCACAAAATAATTAAATAAATCCAAGTTAGGCTCAACCCTCATAGGGAATTCCCAGTGAAGTCGCCATTTCTGTCGCGGTGATTTTCGGAGATCAAGCTATTGATTAGCGTTGACTCACTATTTTATTTCACGACTGAACTTTTAATTTTTCAAAAGAAAAGTGGAAAAAAGTTCGAAATTACCACATTTTTAAAGATTTAGGGTTCGGGGGTTAGTTACGTTTAGGGAAGGTGTTAGCACCCTAAATGTTCGTAGTATTCTACGAGAACCTCTTGATTTTATTTGTTTATTTTGGCTATGACTTGCTTATATATTTTTTTTAAAAGAAAAGAAGGAATTAAAGTAGTGAGAAAAAAAATTGTTTTTTTTTATGATTTGGAAGGATAAGGTCCTTTGCCTACGTACCCGTGAAGGATCAAAACCTCGTAGTTCGGGGTTAAAATACCGATTGATTTGTTTTTGTATTTTTTATTAGTTTTTAAAAAAGGTTTTAAAGATAAAATAAGGCCAAGTGGCAAAAATAGGATTTGTTTGTATTTTTTATTTTTTAAAAATGATTTAAAAATGTTATTAAAATCGATTAATGGTTATTGAAATTCTGGCAAGACTGAGTCTGAACCATAAAACAGAGTATGCAAACAGCAGTTCAAAAGCAGAAATATAAAAGACAGAAAGTAAAAGAACACAGTTGATTTGTTAACCCAGTTCGGTGCAACTTCACCTACATCTGGAGGCTACCAAGCCAGGAAGGAAATCCACTAAAATAGTATCAATTTGAAGTCCTATGACACAGCCCCTGTTTCACAGCCCCTATGAAACAGCCCCTTCTCACTTAATCACTACCCGTGGTATTTCTACCTAGGAACTCCTAGATATAAGAACCCCTCTTACTTCCTACTCAAGCAATCACTGCCCCAGTGATTGTAAACTCTAAACAAATCAACTAAGTTAAAGACACTCTTCAAAACATAAAAACAGTCACTCTTGCTTAAAAGCTTTGAGTGATTACAACTCAATAACAAACAACCAACTCTAAACACTTTGAGTGGTGCACAGAAACAAAGCACAAAGCTTACAGACTCAACAACCTAAGACTCTTTCAATTCTAGCTTTTGTTGAGATTCGTACTTCTCCAATAGCAGCGTCCTCTTTATATAGTCTTCAGCAGCACATAATTCTGAACAGAATAATCTTCAACAGATATTGTTCTAAAATTCTTTAGAAGCTCATAGAAGCAAATATATTTTAGAAATATATTTTCCAAAGATTGCTTTGAAAATATTTTCTTAAATAAAAGAAACAAATCTTCAATCAATATCTTCACGCAAATTAATCTGCCTTTTAGAATGTGTCTGTTTCAGAAGCTGTTCAACAGTTCAGGGGGAGTTGGAGTTTCTGATTGATCTGTTTCAGGGGAGTTCCTGAATGTCTGTTTCAGGGGGAGTTCCTGAATGTGTGTTTCAGGGGGAGTTCCTGAGTTGTGTTGTTCCTGAGTATCTGTTCAGAGGTAGTTCAGGGGGAGTATATGTTTGAAATGTAGTGAATCATCCGCTGCTGACTCTATTGCTACATTTGTGTTATGTTCTTCATGGTTGCGTTCTTTGTTGTGTGAAGAATTTGCTTGTTGTTATGCTCAAATTGATTTTAGCCAAAAATTTGCCAAAGGGGGAGATTGTTGGATATTTGGTTGTTGGCTACATGTTTGCTAAAATCAAATAGACAAACAATTTGTGCTTCAGAAGCTGAAATCTCAAGGAGTATGTTTTTAGAAGCTGGATTGGTTCATCAAAAGCTGAACTGGTTCTTCAGAAGTTGACCGTACACTTCAGAAGCTGAACTGTTCACACGCTGACTTTCGTTGACCTTCAGACGCACTGTTCAGACGCTGACTTTCGTTGACCTTCAGAAGCTGCATTTCAGAAGCACATTTTCTGCATTCATTCTTGTGTCTTGGTTCTGTTAATTCTCTCACAGTATCTTTCGAAGATTTGATTGAAGATTTATCTAAGCTGATGTTTCTAGAAGGCAGATTAATTCGCGTGAAGATATTGATTGAAGATTTGTTTCTTTTATTTAGAAATATATTTTCCAAAGATTGCTTTGAAAATATTTTCTTAAATAAAAGAAACAAATCTTCAATCAATATCTTCACGCGAATTAATCTGCCTTCTAGAAACATCAGCTTGGATAAATCTTCAATTAAATCTTCGAAAGATACTGTGAGAGAATTAACAAAACCAAGACACAAGAATGAATGCAGAAAACGTGCTTCTGAAATGCAGCTTCTGAAGGTCAACGAAAGTCAGCGTCTGAACAGTGCGTCTGAAGGTCAACGAAAGTCAGCGTCTGAATAGTTCAGCTTTTGAAGTGTACGGTCAGCTTCTGAAGAACCAGTTCAGCTTCTGATGAACCAATCCAGCTTCTGAAAACATACTCCTTGAGATTTCAGCTTCTGAAACACAAATTGCTTGTCTATTTGATTTTAGCAAACATGTAGCCAACAACCAAATATCCAATAATCTCCCCCTTTGGCAAATTTTTGGCTAAAATCAATTTAAGCATAGCAACAAGCAAATTCTTCACACAACAAAGAACGCAACCATGAAGAACATAACACAAATGTAGCAACAGAGTCAGCAACGGATTCACTACATTTCACACATATACTCCCCCTGAACTACCTCTGAACAGATACTCAGGAACAACACAACTCAAGAACTCCCCCTGAAACACACATTCAGGAACTCCCCCTGAAACAGACATTCAGGAACTCCCCTGAAACAGATCAATCAGAAACTCCAACTCCCCCTGAACTGTTGAACAACTTCTGAAACAGACACATACTTATTTCTCCCCCTTTTTAGCCAAACAATGTTGACAAAACAACCAACAATCACCAGGAGCAGAGAAACACAAGAAACAGAGCATAAGCACATCACTGAATTCTATTCAGAGTTTATAACTAGCACAACACAGAACAACACACATAAGTAACATCAGTGACACTTCTCAGACCAGCAGAATCACACATCAAAACCCATCACAACACCATCATCAAGGAACATTATCAGGATCAGAAACACACACAATGAAATCCAGGACATTAGTCAAAAAATTGACAGTCTTCAACTCAGCAACAAATGATGTTTCATCATCAGACACAGCATCAGATGCTGCTTAGTCAATGTGTGCTTCAAGCACATTCAGAGGAATCTTCTTCCCAACAATCTGCTTCTCAAGATCAGCAATTCTCTTCTGAACATAAGGAATGATGTCTTGCTCAACAACATCCTCAGACAAACTAGAATCCACATCCTTTTCTTTTAGTGCCTTCTTGTTTGGGACAGGGACCACTACCTTGCTCCAGACTTTAGATGGTCCAACAACAGCACTCTTCTTAACAACAGGAGTAGGCCTGCAGTCAGCAACAACATCCTTTCCTTTCCTATTTTTCAGCCTCTGGGCAACACTTGCACATTTTGGTTTCCATTCCTTCTTGACCTTGATTTTGTTTACAACTGGTTCCACTTTTCTTTGTTGAACAAAAGTATGGCTGACCTTTGATTGAACATGAGGTTTTCTTTGTTGAAAGTGCTTGGGGTATCCATGCAGCTTGTAACAGAATGGCTTTATGTGCCCCTTTTTACCACAGTGATGACATACCCAAGGATGAGATGCCTTTTTGCTCTTAGATCCCTGAGGTTGGTTTTGGTGTTCCAACTTAGGTTTATCCATCAATGGATCACATGTTTTAACAGCTGCACTGACCTTTTTAGTTGGATTTTGCTGTTTGTTCAAGGTCCTATCATCAAACCCAATTCCTTTTGGTTTCCCTTGGTTCTGACTCTCCAAAATCTCTTCAAGCATATCAGTACCAGTGTTCAACATTCTGACTTGCTTCTTCATATGTTCAAGTTGAGAGTTCAGTTGGGTTACCTTATCATTGAGCTCAGAAATTTGTACTAGATGGTCACTTCTTTCAGCATGTAGTTGACTGACAGTCTTCTTCTGATTTATATACATCTTGTATAGTTCTTTGAAAGAGACAAGAAGTTCTTCATAAGTTAATTCTCCTTCTGAGTCCATTATGCCAGAAAAACCTTCCCTGGAGCTCACCCAAAAACAGGCAGGGTGCCTGCTCTGATGCCAATTGAAATTCTGGCAGGTACTGAAACTGATCTGTAAAATAGAGTATGCAAACAGCAGTTCAGAAGCAGAAATATAAAAGACAGAAAGTAAAGGAACACAGTTGATTTGTTAAACCAGTTCGGTGCAACTTCACCTACATCTGGAGGCTACCAAGCCAGGAAGGAAATCCACTAAAATAGTATCAATTCGAAGTCCTATGACACAGCCCCTGTTTCACAGCCCCTATGACAACAGCCCCTGTTTCACAGTCCCTTCTCACTTAATCACTACCCGTGGTATTTCTACCTAGGAACTTCTAGATATAAGAACCCCTCTTACTTCCTACTCAAGCAATCACTACCCCAGTGATTGTAAACTCTAAACAAATCAACTAAGTTGAAGACACTCTTCAAAACATAAAAACAGTCACTCTTGCTTAAAAGCTTTGAGTGATTACAACTCAATAACAAACAACCAACTCTAAACACTTTGAGTGGTCCACAGAAACAAAGCACAAATCTTACAGACTCAACAACCTAAGACTCTTTCAATTCTAGCTTTTGTTGAAATTCGTACTTCTTCAATAGCAGCGTCCTCCTTATATAGTCTTCAGCAGCACATAATTCTGAACAGAATAATCTTCAACATATATTGTTCTAAAATTCTTTAGAAGCTCATAGAAGCAAATATATTTTAGAAATATATTTTCCAAAGATTGCTTTGAAAATATTTTCTTAAATAAAAGAAACAAATCTTCAATCAATATCTTCACGCGAATTAATCTGTCTTCTAAAAACATCAGCTTGGATAAATCTTCAATCAAATCTTCGAAAGATACTGTGAGAGAATTAACAGAACCAAGACACAAGAATGAATGCAGAAAACGTGCTTCTGAAATGCAGCTTCTGAAGGTCAACGAAAGTCAGCGTCTGAACAGTGCGTCTGAAGGTCAACGAAAGTCAGCGTCTGAATAGTTCAGCTTCTGAAGTGTACGGTCAGCTTCTGAAGAACCAGTTCAGTTTCTGATGAACCAATCCAGCTTCTGAAAACATACTCCTTGTGTAACATCCGGTGGCTCCCAATGGGCTGGCCTCCCTATCTATCAAGGGCCGAGATGTACTCATGGTCTTCTCCACCCCCCAAGTGGAGTTTCATGCCTTCCGTGGGAATCGAACCACGTACCCTGGAGGCTATAAGTACATGGCCAATGCATTCCCACTACCAATTGAGCTACTAGCTCAATTGGTAGTGGGAATGCATTGGCCATGTACTTATAGCCTCCAGGGTACGTGGTTCGATTCCCACGGAAGGCATGAAACTCCACTTGGGGGGTGGAGAAGACCATGAGTACATCTCGGCCCTTGATAGATAGGGAGGCCAGCCCATTGGGAGCCACCGGATGTTACACAAGGAGTATGTTTTCAGAAGCTGGATTGGTTCATCAGAAACTGAACTGGTTCTTCAGAAGCTGACCGTACACTTCAGAAGCTGAACTATTCAGACGCTGACTTTCGTTGACCTTCAGACGCACTGTTCAGACGCTGACTTTCGTTGACCTTCAGAAGCTGCATTTCAGAAGCACGTTTTCTGCATTCATTCTTGTGTCTTGGTTCTGTTAATTCTCTCACAGTATCTTTCGAAGATTTGATTGAAGATTCCCACGGAAGTATCTTTCTGTTAAAAAAAACAACAAAAACATGCAAATAAGTCAAAACTCAAAAAAAATCTTTTCATAAACAAACCTTGATTTTCAATCAAGTTCCCCTTTTTCTTCTTTTGTTTTCTTAAATAACTGTTGGATATTTGGTTGTTGGCTACATGTTTGCTAAAATCAAATAGACAAGCAATTTGTGCTTCAAAAGCTGAAATCTCAAGGTGTAACATCCGGTGGCTCCCAATGGGCTGGCCTCCCTATCTTTCAAGGGCCGAGATGTACTCATGGTCTTCTCCACCCCCCAAGTGGAGTTTCATGCCTTCCGTGGGAATCGAACCACGTACCCTGGAGGCTATAAGTACATGGCCAATGCATTCCCACTACCAATTGAGCTACTAGCTCAATTGGTAGTGGGAATGCATTGGCCATGTACTTATAGCCTCCAGGGTACGTGGTTCGATTCCCACGGAAGGCATGAAACTCCACTTGGGGGGTGGAGAAGACCATGAGTACATCTCGGCCCTTGATAGATAGGGAGGCCAGCCCATTGGGAGCCACCGGATGTTACACAAGGAGTATGTTTTCAGAAGCTGGATTGGTTCATCAGAAACTGAACTGGTTCTTCAGAAGCTGACCGTACACTTCAGAAGCTGAACTATTCAGACGCTGACTTTCGTTGACCTTCAGACGCACTGTTCAGACGCTGACTTTCGTTGACCTTCAGAAGCTGCATTTCAGAAGCACGTTTTCTGCATTCATTCTTGTGTCTTGGTTCTGTTAATTCTCTCACAGTATCTTTCGAAGATTTGATTGAAGATTCCCACGGAAGTATCTTTCTGTTAAAAAAAACAACAAAAACATGCAAATAAGTCAAAACTCAAAAAAAATCTTTTCATAAACAAACCTTGATTTTCAATCAAGTTCCCCTTTTTCTTCTTTTGTTTTCTTAAATAACTGTTGGATATTTGGTTGTTGGCTACATGTTTGCTAAAATCAAATAGACAAGCAATTTGTGCTTCAAAAGCTGAAATCTCAAGGTGTAACATCCGGTGGCTCCCAATGGGCTGGCCTCCCTATCTTTCAAGGGCCGAGATGTACTCATGGTCTTCTCCACCCCCCAAGTGGAGTTTCATGCCTTCCGTGGGAATCGAACCACGTACCCTGGAGACTATAAGTACATGGCCAATGCATTCCCACTACCAATTGAGCTACTAGCTCAATTGGTAGTGGGAATGCATTGGCCATGTACTTATAGCCTCCAGGGTACGTGGTTCGATTCCCACGGAAGGCATGAAACTCCACTTGGGGGGTGGAGAAGACCATGAGTACATCTCGGCCCTTGAAAGATAGGGAGGCCAGCCCATTGGGAGCCACCGGATGTTACACCTTGAGATTTCAGCTTTTGAAGCACAAATTGCTTGTCTATTTGATTTTAGCAAACATGTAGCCAACAACCAAATATCCAACAGTTATTTAAGAAAACAAAAGAAGAAAAAGGGGAACTTGATTGAAAATCAAGGTTTGTTTATGAAAAGATTTTTTTTGAGTTTTGACTTATTTGCATGTTTTTGTTGTTTTTTTTATAATTAACTAAGACTAAAAAACATAACCAAAAGCTAAACGCGAGGAATTTCCGTGGTGACGTTGGATCACCGCGAAATCCTTTTGAAAATAAACTAACCTAATATTTTTGTATTTTTTTGTTTCTGACATAAAGCGGAATAAATAAATGTGAGTGTCGGTGCATATTCTCATTTATATTTACATTGTTCCTAAATATATTCTAATAAAATAAAACATGAGAAAATAATAAATAAGAACAAAATTGCAAATGCACTAAAATAAATATGCTAAAAATAAATACAGGGATAAAATGCATGAAATGCGAAAAAAACAATAAACAAATATGTTGCGTAAAAAAAGTAAAGAAAATAAAAATGCATGAGATAAATAAAGAAAATAAAAATAATAATAAAAATGCATGAAGTACTGAAATATAAAAGCTGTAAAAATAAAATGCATGAGAATGAATAGAAATTAAAAATAAAAAGCAAGAAATGATAAAAAAGAAAGAAAATAAAATTAAGAGAAGAAAAGAGGTGTAGAGAGCAGAAGGGGGGGTGCAGGGAGTAAGAAGAAGAACAAAAGGAGAAGGAGGAAATGGGCCGCGCAACTGGGTCTGGTGCTTTGGGGCGGGCTTATAAAACTCCTCTTCTCAGATTTTCCTTCATTTTCTACTCCTCTCTCTCTCTCTCTAACCTTCCTTCTTCTCTCTAGAGCTGTCTCTTCTCTCTAAAAACTTCCATCGGAAAACTTTTCCGGCGTGGCGGTCGGTCGGCGGCGCCATCGCGCCAGAGCAACTTTTCACCTTTTTTTTAAAAAAAAACTTTTACCCTTTAAAACCTCTCCTTCTCCTCTTTCTAAATCCGGTTTTAGATTTCCAAAATTCTTTAGAAAAAACTCTAGATCTAACCCTTTTTTTTTTAAAAAAAAAAAGACTACTACCTCTTCTTCTTCTTTGTTCGGCTTCTAGTTTATAGGGTTTGTTGTGTTTTGTTGGTTTTTTCCGTTTGGTTTTGGGGTTAGTTATGAGTGTTGTTGCTGGTCGTGGGAGAGGTGGTGGTCCTGTGGTGTTAGGGTGGTTGGGAGGCCGTGTAGGGGGCGTGACTGTTGGTGTGTTGGGAGATTGAGGTGAGGCCGCTGGTTGTTGTGAGTGGTTTGTAGGTGGTTAGGGAGGAGGTTTGACCGTGTGTGGTGCTTGTGGTTGTGGCTGAATTTGTTGTGGTTCGGATTTGATGTTTTGTGTTGGATTTGGCTTTGATGTTTTTGTGTTTTTTGTGATGATTTTGATTTTTGTGAAGGAAAGAAAAATTAGGGTTTTTGGTGGCTGTGACTGTTCACCCAATCCCCCCTTCGGTTACTGCTGACTGACTCTTTTAATCATGCAATCCATGGTTAATGCACTTTGAAAACCATTGATGGCCCATAAAACTGATTAGTCAAACAAGCTATGCAAGGCAAGAATTAATTGGCACTTAATTTATCAGTCAAAACAACAATGAGTCAATGTCAACCCTCTTTGAAAAAAGAAAAAAAAAAGTAAAATAAAAAATATATATAAAAAAAATCCAAAAATAACATAAAATAAAAAGATAATAATAATAAAAAAAGAAATAAAAATTAACAATTGTCGCATTCAGACCCCTAAATGAGGTAGTTTAAAATACCTCTCTGCCGAAATTTTGTCTTAAACGACGAAAAATCCCGGACCAAAAGACGAGTAAAAAAAAAGAAATTTCAGGTCAAAAATTGGGGTAATACACTATGTAGGATACCTGAAACATACACAATCTCACACTTAGGTACCCACATCTTAATGGGTCCTTTGGGGTTAGTTTTGAAGGAATTTTCCCTCTTCAGAACCTTAGGCCTCAAGTTTTGTGACTTAGAATCATTCAAGACTTTTGATTTTGAAGGTTTTGGTCTTGAATTCTTCCTTGCCTTGGGTTTTGAACATTTTTGAATCTTGAGCTTCAGACTTTTAGGTTTTGACTTGATCAGAACCTATGAATCTGAATTCTTAGATTATGATATGTTAAGAACCTTAGCTTGTTCAGCTTCTGGAGCAAAGTGGGAATGCAAAAACTTCTTTGCACTTTTAGAATAATGAGGTTTCATTGTTTCCACAGAAGTCTAAATCTTTTTGACATTAGATCCTGCTGTGAAACCAATTCCTTCTCCTTTGTTCCTACTTACTCCATAAATCATGGAAGCTAGCTTGCTTCTATCAACACCATTAGTGATAAACTCTTCAAGAGCATGATCACATTTAGTCACGGGTCTGTAAATTTTCTTGATGTTTTAAAATTAATCATTCTCCAAAATTTCATTTCTCATCATGAGATTTTCATTTTGAATTGACATACTCTTGTTTTGGTGTTTCAAGAACTTGGATTTGTCTGTCAACAAATCAAACTATTTTTGTAAAGATCTTAAAGCTTTTGATTTGCCTAGGCAACATCTTACAAGTTCTTTGACGGTTTTAACATAACGTTTATGAGTTAGTTCAGGAGATACCTCATCATTGTCATCAGAGTCTAAACTACATTTTGCATTAGAAGCTGTTGTGGCCATCAGACCCATATTTGTTTCTTCTTCATCAGAGTCAGATTCTTCATCAATCTTATCCCTTGTTGTCATAAGACTTTTCCTTAGCTTGCTTCTGTAGCTCTCCTTCTTGGAGCTTTCTTTCTTTGACTTGCCCTTTTGTAACTCTGGGCAGTCAGCTATGAAGTGACCAAGTTTCTTGCAGTTAAAGCATCCTCCTTTCTGATCTTCTTTCTTGTTTTTGAAACTTGATCCTCTAGAACCATTGCTTCTACCTGGAAACCTTCTTTTCTTGGTCAGGTATTGGAACCTCTTGGTTAAGTAAGCCATCTCTCAAGATCTGAGTCATTGTCAGATTCTCCAACTGGAGTTTCTTCTTCTGACTCATCAGACTGAAGAGCTTCGGCTGATTTACCCTTGGAGGTCAAGGCAACGGACTTGGACTTCTTAGCTGGTTCATCTCCAACAAGTTCAATCTCATGACTTTTGAGAGAGCTTATCAAATTCTCCAGGCTTAGCTTGTTCATGTCTTTTGCCTCTTGAATGACTGTAACCTTGGGTTTGAACCTAGCAGGAAGGCTCCTAAGAATCGTTTTGATATGGTCATGAATCCATGTGCAGCTTTAGATTGTTTTGATGATGTTTGTTAGATAAGTAATAGGTTTTATTAGATTGTTCATTTGATGATGTTATATTGTTGATAGATATAGGCTAGAATCATGTTAAAGCACCCTAGCATTTGTCTCCCCTTGTGTTATCTTGTTCCTTATGTCTAATATAGCATACACACATAGAAAAGTTCTTTTCTTTTGGCAAAAGTCAGTTTCTAGCATTTTTATTTGATTCATATTATTTTGAATCGCACCAGATGTTTCTGCCACTTTCCCTTGTGCCTTGAAGATTTTGAATTGATTCATGAATTGATGAATCGTATCATGCATGAATTGAATCATTTTAGTTTGATTCATATCATTGTTTCTCTCTGGTCTTGGTTTTTGGGTTGATGATTCGATTCACAAGTTAATGAATCATATCAACCGTCATCCTGGGTAGTTTAATTCGATTCACTTTTGGTTTGAATCGTATCAATCTTCATATCTCATCTTGCTTGTCTTTTTGTTGTCTGAATTGAATCACACAATATGTGAGTCGATTTACTATGTTGTTTTTGGCAAATTTTTACACTTACCACTCTTTCTTATATATACTCATATCCTCATTACACCCAAACTACTGAATCATTTGCATTTATTCTCTCTAGAGTCTCCAAACTTAATTGTCCATTTGTTCTTGAGATTAAAAACTTTTTCTACTAATCATTGTGGTCTTTTGAGTCATAGATTGCTTGAGTGCTATATGGATTGTAAGTTGATTGCTTTCAAGGATATTGATTGGGAATCAAGGATCTAAAGTGAATTGAGTAATTTCATTTCACCTCCAAGGGTATTGGGGGTTCTTTCTAAAGTTCTTGAGTTGAAGGGGATCCAACCATCAAACGTAGCAAAGAAGAGTTTGAGTGAAGAGCTTCAAGGATTGCACGGGTGATTGAGGATTCGAAGACTTCAAGAAGCACCAATTTCAAAGGGTATTTGAAGATTTGGGGAGTGGTTGCATAAGAATTGAAGAACTAGGGTAGCTTCAAGGATTTATTGTAATCACATTGTAATCAAACATTCAATTCTAGTGGAAGTCCTTGGTGGAGACGTTTTCCATCAAGAAGAGTATACGTACCCCGAAACGAGGACGAAAGGGGGAACTACTATAAATCTCAGTGTCGCTTCTCTTCCCTTTCCTCTTTAATTTTGTTTAATTGTGCATATGCTTGTTTGATAAATTACTAGAATAGATTTGAATGTGATCTTGTTTTTAACTTGTTAAACTTGACTTAATTCATTGAATTAGGTTTTTCTCTTAATTCACTTTGATCACATTTGGATTCAATCTAGTGTCAACTTATCAAACACATATACCTTGTGTTCATTAGTATAATTGTTTAATTGCTCTTAGGTTTTGTTTGAGATTTGATTAGTTTTGTACATTGTGTGAGAATTATCAATCATAGATTGTATTAAGATTTGACTTTGAATCTCTTAATTCTTAATGGATCTTATTATTCATTACATAGTCTTATTACTTTTGTCATTGCCATTGATTCAAGCATAAATCCAATTAGTCAACTTTGTTTTCAAAACATGATTTCGCTAAAAACTCTATAAACTTTTAAAACGATATTCACCCCCTCTAGCGCGTATTACCTTGCTGTATAAACCAACAGGTCAGACGCAACATAGCTTTTCTTTAGAACCTGAAGGCCAGACACAAGAGTTTAAAACCTTGAATACATGGTTTCAATATCTTCATATTCCTTCATTCCGAACAGCTCATACTGGTGAACCAATTGGTTAGCCTTAGCCTCCTTGACTTGTTGGTTTCCTTCATAGGTAGAGCCAAGAGATTTAAATATGGATTTTGCAGTAGATCTTTCCAAAATCTTGGTATATTATGCATGAAGTAGAGCATCCACCAGAATCCATCTTACTCTATACTACTTCTTGTATATCTTCCTTTGAGCAGGGGTCAGACACTTTCTGTCTGTCACAATTCCTTCTATATAAACTTCAAAGGTGACACCATCTTCAATGATGTCCCATAGTTCATCATCAAGACCTATGATGTGACTGTGCATCTTACTCTTCCACCATGAAAATTGGGCAGCATCTCTATTAAAGGATGGAGGTTTTACTGAGAAACTGTTTTTATCAGTAGTGGAAGTGTTATAATCAAAAGCATTGTTAACTCTTCCAAAAATTGATGTTTCACTTTCAGGATCAGACATGTTTTTCTCTCTGGATCTTTAACTGTGGCACGGTTAAGTGGCTGAGCACAAACCAGGCTCTGATATCAACTGAAGGTGAGAAAAACACAACAAGGGGGTGGTTGAATTGTGTTGGCTTTTTCTAAAAACTTTTCCAACTGTTTCAAAACTGGTCAGAATGTGATGGGTTCAGAGTCTGTATGCAGCGGAAATGTCTAACACAAATATGAGAGAGAGAGAGAGAGAGAGAGAGAGAGAGAGAGAGAGTCAACACAAAGTAGTTTATACTGGTTCCTCCCACAAAATAGGAGTAGTCCAGTCCCCTTGCACTTTCAAGGGATTTCACTATAATCTCACTAGATTACAAATGCTCAAGGACACTTCCAAGAGACTTTAAAATGCTCAAGCACACTTGCAAGAGACTTCCAATGCTCAATCACAGCTGAAAGAGACTTCCACTGCTCAAGCACACATGCAAGAGACTTCTAGATGTTTATAAATAAACAAGATGTGTTCTTACACTTGATATACAATCAGAGGTGTAAGTTGAACATATTAGAACAGACTCTAAAGACTTAGAATTTATAAGATACAAACTTTGATAAGAAATTCTTAAGTGTTCTTTTACGCTATTTGATTTTGGCAGAGTAATGGCATAATAAAAATAGCAAAGTCTTGTTATTGTTCTTCAAGTCTTCATCTCCTTATATAGGCAAGGATTTGTGAGACGTTGGAGAACAATTGCCAGCGCATTAAGAGTCGTTGACAAGCTTCAAATCAAGAACGTGGGCCCTTTGCCTGATATGGATAGTTCCGTTGATTAGACATTTGAAATTCCTTTGTAGAAACTGGAATTATCTGTTCATTCTCTTTGTCCTTGAAGTTCTTTGTTTGTTTCTACACGTGCTCAGAAGAAGAAAAATTGTACTATCAAACTTTGATAGAGCAACTATAGAAGAGGACAAATCTGACGTGGAGTCTGAGTCTGGAGGTCTTCCAAGTCTGATGGAGATCTTCCAAGTCCGATGAGGTCTTCTGAGTCTGATGATTCTTCAGAATCAGACGAGAGTCTTCAGCTTTTGAGTAGCATCCTTTCTTCTGATCCAAGGTGTTGACTTTTGGTTGACCTTTCTTCAGATCTTCTAACATAGTCTTTGAGCTTCTCTTGTTCATCTGATGCTCTTATACATGTTCAGACCTTGTTAAATTTTAATCTTTGGTCATGCACACTTGAATAAATATTAGCATATCCAATTGTTCTTTAATACTTTGTTATCATTAAAATCTTAGAGGAATTATACAAAACCAATTTTTGTTCCAACAAATAAAGTTCCTACTATATCCCCTACCTCACTTCGTAAGTGATCGGTAAACCAATTACCAACCCCCTCTCCAGCACCCCTCTGAATACTAAGAAAATTATTCTACCACACAAAAGCTAATCTTCCCCCATCACCTAACGAACCACTCTTCACACCATATCTCGCTGCTAAGACTCTTTACCATACACAACCTTTTTCCACCCTTATCCTCCAACACCATTTGCAAAGTAAAGACATATTAAACTCTCTAATCCTCCTGAACTCAGTCCTCCATCCTCCTAATTGAGACAAATAATGTCCCATTTTATCCAAGATATTTTCCTAGATCCCCCCCCCCCCCCCCCCCTCCAAAAAAAAAGTTAAAAATAGAATCAAGGGAAGTAATGATACCTGCAGGAACTTTGAAGAAGGAAATGAAGTAAACCTGGAGAGAGTACATGACATACTTCAAAAGAACTAAACAGCGACTCAAGGATAAATTGCGATTCTTCCATCTAGACAATCTAGAATTAATCCTTTCAACCTAAGGTTTCCAAAAATTCAGTTTCCAAGAGTTACCTCCAATAGGAAGACCCAGGTAAAGGAAGGGAACATGGAAAATTTTTCAATTTAGAATCATAGAAGCCTCAATCAACCAGGAGTTCGACACATTAACAACAACAAGCTTGATTTTATGAAAATTGACTTTAAGGCCGGAAGTCACCTCAAAAAGCAGGAGCAAAGCCATTAAGGGCGGATATTTGTCCAACTTTTATTTCCTATTTACAGAGTATCATAAGTGAATTGCAAATGAGAGATACTAACATAATCATTTCTACCCACCTTATAACCGGAGAATAGCTCAACGCTGACAAGAGCATTCATCATTGCATTAAACCCTTCCGCCACAATTAAGAAAAGAAACGGTGAAAGCGGGTTACCTTGGCGAAACCCTCGTTCAAATTTGAATTCATCTGTTGGCTTCCATTTACTAGGACATAAGAGGATGTTGTAGTGACACATTCCATAATCCATTTACGCCATAAAACAGGAAAATTCATCTTGGTCATAATATTGTTTAGGTAACACTAGTCAACAGAATCAAAAGCCTTTTCAAAGTCTACTTTAAAACGTAATAGCTCTTTTTTCAAACACCGAGCCTCGTTAACCATCTCGTTAGAAATTAATATACCGTCTAAAATTTTCCTGCCATGAACAAAAGCATATTGAGTCTCTGACATGACGTTTTCGATGACACAACACAGTCTATTTGATAAAACCTTAGCCACCACTTTATAAATACTACCAATCAAAGAAATAGGCCGAAATTCTGACAACTGTTTACTGCTTTCCACCATAGAAATAAGTGCGATGAAAGTACTGTTAATGCCTTTTGATAACTTCCTGTTCCGATGAAATTCAGAAATAAAGCGTATATAGTCGTCTTTGAGCTCCCCCCAAAAATCCTTTATGAAACCAAAATTAATACTATCCGACCCTGGGCATTTGTAACTATCACAATTCCACACTGCCTGCTTCACTTCTTCAACACAAAAAGGGCTTTGTTAAAGTTCCACCTTGCTCCCAACTGAGAGTTTTGAAAGAAAGATTCTCCACACTAGGCCTATCCAAATTTGACTCGCGGAAATGAGCCAAAAAATGATTGAAGACAGTGTTTCTGATATCTGGAACACCCTCGATTTGAGATCAAATGACTGAGAGAGAGACAATTGAGTTTGATCTCCTTCTAGAAGACATGAAACCGTGGAAAAATTTGGAGTTAACATCACCATATTTCCGCCAATTGATTCTTGATTTCTACCATTGAATGCTGGTGTTCAGCTTAGATTAAGAGAACGAATCCGCCGATAAAGTGTGAAGTTCCTCAACCTCCTCTTTGTCAAGCGTAAGATACCTTTAGAATCAAGAACTGCTATATTGGCTTGGATATCGCTGATTTGAGACTCTAAGTTTGAGTATGGATTTGATGCCATACCTTAAGGCTACTTTTAATCATTTTTAATTTTTCTTTAAGCATATAACCTCCCCAACCGGTCACCTGAAAAGAATGCCATTTATCTTTAACAAATTGATGATAACTCGAAAGATCAGCCCAACATTTCCACATACGTTGCGAACGAGGTCCCTAATTTGCCTCAACAATCATTAGCAAAATGGGACAATGATCAGAAAGACTGTGAAGAAGAGCTATTTGGATCATATTAGGCCATTGAGCACACTAGTCTTCAGAAAATAAAAATATGTCAATTCGGCTCATAGATGCCCCATCACCTCGGAACCAGGGAAAGTGTGTTCCACAGAGCGGTAGATCGAAGAGAATATTACCATCAATGAATTTGTTGAAAGGAGGGTAATCCTCAATATTCGGACCCAATGCTCGACTTCCACGTTCATGAGAGGATCGAATAGCATTGAAATCTCCGCAAACACACCAATTGTCTTCTCTGTTATTACTAATAACGTCTCCCAAACGTAACCACAAAGCTTGCCTTCCCACAGGATCTCACGGTGCATAAACATTAGCAGCAAAAAAACTCATAACAACTTTGATCATTCGACCATGAATATCTAGAACATTAGGCAAGCTCCTATTGTCCCACACCTCCACCTCCGAAGTATCCCATATAGTTAATATACCACTTGAAGCTCCAACAATGACCTAAAAGAAAACCTGAAATCCGTAGATCCCCACAGAGTGGCACAGGCGAAACCGTCAATAAATTCCAATTTAGTCTCCTGAATGCACAATACCTAAGGTTGAAACGTCCTCACCAACTTCAAAACATCCTTCCACTGGGCGTCAATATTTCCATATATTTTTCTCAGCTATTTTGATCATTATATCTTTATATTTTTCTGTTTTAGCAGAAATTTGGATCCGTTTATTTTGTGGAAAAAAAATCTACTTTTATTTTCTAAAATTTCTGGTAATGTTTGAACAATTGATGAGGGACTATTGAAGACAACCATTATCGTAGAGAGAAGATAAAATGCTAGTTATAGACTGTGCATTTATAAAAATAAGGAAAATGCAAACAAATTGTTCACTTCAAAAGTGTTTTATCTCTTTGTTATGAAATAAAATTAACACAAATTTTGAAACTATATTAAAAAATTTCACAATGTAAAGGAACACACACACATACAAAGTAAAGGAACACACACATAGTGTTTTCTCACTATGTGTCAATTTATACCTAATGAAAAATATCCAAATGATTTTTTTTTAATATAAACTAGCGGAAAGACGAACACACACATACATACCCGTCTTTCTGCACTTTTTTATCGCACTAACAGTTGTATATTATAAACAATATTTTTTTATGAAATTTTGATTAAAAGTATGGTGATTAGATGTTTGTGAATTTCAAATTATAACAAACCCAACAAACGATGTTTATTTAGAATAATGAAAAAGTCAACTCAAAATTCAACATTCCCTTTGTATATATTATTTCATATATGAATAAGAATCAATTGAATTAGTTTATAAAATATTAATTTCGATAATAAAAATAATTTATCAAGTTGAATAAAAGACTTTGTTTTATGATAAAAAAAAATGAAGTTAAATAAAGAGAGTATCCTCCCGAGTGTGACTCGATTCATTGTAATCCCTCCCTCTTCCTTCATATTGAACCAATCGCTTCCCTATTTATTCTTATTTTGGTAAATACCAATCGCTTCCCTTTATAAAATAAAATGAATGTTTGACCAAAATAAAATAAAATAAAATGAATGTGTAATCAAATTTCTAGAATACTACAATTATGGACTGCTGTCAAATTAAATCTCCACTAATTAGTCACAAGAAAATCCCCACTAATTTCTACATTCTCTTAATAGAATCACAATTGACAATGTATTCATTAAGGTTTGACACTGTAAATTCATTTACCTTAAATGCACTTTCAAATTCAAATCCTAAATTGTCTCTATCACAATATTTCTTATTTTCTAAGAACCAATAATATAAATAGAATATAAAACAATTATGATCACACCATTGACAACAATGAAATGGAGAGCTTCATGTTTTTCGCCATTCAAGTTGCCTTTAGGTATAAACTGATTTCATATTTTTTTTTATTCAACAACATTATGGTTTTTAGTAATTTTTATTTTGTTAATTTTAATCATTCATTATAAGTCCTTACAACTGTTTATACAGGTGATCATGAATCAAAGTCATCCCCACAAATTGAAGTGAGAAAAGAAATGGTATTTGATAAGAAAAAAGACAACAACGTCATCAAGAATTTGTCACCTCCAAGCGAAAAATGCAACAAAAAGGTAGATCTAATGAACAAGGGAAAAAAAGGGGTTGATAATAATGGTGATTCAATTAGGACAGTACTTTCAGATCAAGAATATATTGTGTTTAGCTTTAGAGAGGATGGATCATTTGATGTAGCCATGGATAGTATTGGTGCCAAATCTGAGTCTTCCAGAAGTGTTGATGGAAAGCATGAAAACTCGAAGTTAGTGAGTCGAAAGGTACATATTACACACTCATTGCCATTTAACACAATTCTCAATTTTTCATATTAATTTTACCCTTATGACTTAGCTAGATATCATACTATAGATGGATGTAATCATATTATGTCATTGGTTTTTAATTGATTGCGAATATATATTGCTGTGAAACGCGAAGAAAGCACGGTCAATGCTGTCAAAATTGCGGTTGTTATGTCATTGTAGATACCTCAAAATCTTTTATGTTGATGCCATAATTTATGGTTGTCGTTTGCAATTTGAAACTACGAATATAGTATAGCGACATCGTTTGCAATTACAGTTAAACGCTACTGATGAGACCTAAATTGCGGTTGCCTTGTGATCGTAGAGACATTAAAAATTTCGATGTTGCGACCATTGTAGTTGCAAAATAGTAATAATAATATAAATATGAATTTTATGCAGCTTGATTATAATGAGAGTGCAGAAGTTAGGAACCAACACATAGAGAAGAATATATCAAATGCAAACCAGCATGATACTGATCAACATGACCAAGTTTACTTGACCCCTATCAAAGAGGTTCGTCGCCACCATAAATATTTTTTTTTCTGTGTTTGAATGCATTAGTGTCACCATACTATTTTTTTTGGCCTATAGAATGAAGCAAAAGAGACCATAAGTTTGAGTTCAACTCAACAGAGAGACAACATAGGAAGATCATGCCAGAAAGAGGAGATTGAAGATGGTCGGTTGGTGTCTATTAATTCAAGGAACTCTAATCAATCTGAAGGCAGTAGAGGTTCTTTTGCATTCCCTGAGTAAGTTAATATTATCAGTACGTTGTAATAATTTTCTTATGGCAAAAATGTATCTATAATAATAATAGCTACTTAGTTAACAATACACTATAACATGAATAGGTTAATTTTCAATGGTTGAAATCCGACAAATTTGGGATTGCATAATTTTGGAAACTGGGTTGTAAGGTTAGACTGCCCCAAGTACAAAACTTTTAAAACATCTCCCTTACTTTTAAAACACCTCCCTCACGCGTAAGACAAGACATTTGGATTGTGACCTGAATGATTCTGTAGCAGGTGATCCAACGATGTTGTGTAGGCTCCATACCATCTAAGATTTTGAGTTTAGCCTAACTCAACCCTTATAAAACGGGTTTGTAAGGTGATAACTATCAACCGATTACAAACACATGTTCAGATCTCTTCTAATATCAAACTTTTAAAAAACAATTCACCTGTCACATAAAATTTATTTGGGTCCTAACCTATTCAAATAGAACATATTCCAAAAATAATATGCTACACTAGAATTTAAATCAATAGGAGAATGTGTTAACGAAATTTATTTGGGTCCTAACCTATCGTTGTTATTTTGTGTGAATGACACAGGTTAGCTTGGGAAATGAAGGGAAGTCCTGTCAAGATGCCAAAATCAGAGGATCCGCATATAAAGAAGAAGAAGATTCGATGTGTGGGATATCAGTGTTTTAGATTTTGATGATTTAATTTCATGCCTTTTAGTTTTTATATTTTCAACTTTACATGAATGAATTCTTCTGTGCAGAGTAGGTGTTCATTAGAAAACGCCATTCACCATTTGTCAGTATATATATATATCTAACCATGTAAACTGACTTGATTGATAAGTTTTTTTGATCAATAAACATGGACTTGAGTTGAGTTAAGTTACTTCTTAATTCTCAATAACATTTTGGTTTTGATTAGATTTTTTATTATAAAAAAATTACTGAACTAGATGCATCTCATGCATGTAACCAAAAAAAAGAAGGGCTAAAATATACTTTTTGCCGTTTATTTTTTTTATCTGATATTCCTTTTTATCCTTTCTTCTTTTTATTTTAATCCTTAGGGTGTGTTTGGACCGAGGGTTTAGGAGGGAAAGAAAGGAGAGGGTTTACTTTTCTTTTTTAAATTATGGACTATATAACATGTTTTTCTAAAATAAATTAAGTATGATTGAAGTATTATATGACCATGTATCATGTTAATATGTTGACTTTTTAAAATAATATTTCATAGTGCCCGTAATTTAAAAACGAAAAGTAAACTCTCCTCTCCCTTCTTCTCCTAAACTCTACATCCAAACACATCCTTAATCTTGCGTTATACACATGGCAACTTAAACACATGGCATCTTGTGACATGTAAAATTTTGCTTACGTGATAGTGTTCTTCATCAAAATTCTGAATTTGAATTAGGATTCATAATTTTAAAAATTTTTGCAGAGGTTAAATTAGTCTTCTTCCCCAAAGTTTTCAACAATAATTTTAATCTAATGCATGACATGTTATTATCGATGGATGAAAAGAACCTATCTAATACATAATAGCAATAATTTTAATTTTAATCTGATACATGACATGTTATTCTTGAAGTATTTTAGAACTATCATTTGTCTATGTTAGCGATACATAAATTCGATCTTATTTTACTTTTGTTCTTTGATGAATTAATCTAATGCATGGCAAAGACGTGTTCGATTCACAATGTGATCCATGTTTCACATTTACTTTGCAGCAACGTTTGACAAAGACGTGTTGGATTCACATTGCCTTATTTTCTCTATAAATGGAGGTCTTGGCAAATGGAGGTCTTGGCATATGGAAGAATGAGATCAGAAGCAAAAACAACACAAAAACACAAGTGAATTACATAAATAAAGAGTTAGTGAAAAACTCAGTGAGGGAATTTTAGAGAAATTTTTTGGGTGTAGTTGGGTTATAGGTAGTGAGAGATTGTGAGTGTTTGTAAACACATATACTTCACTTTTATTAAAGAGATCTGCAATAGCCCAGAGACTAAGCATTATTGGCCGAACCCCGTTATCAATTTTGTGTGTGCTACTATTCCGCATTTATTTCACTTGCATAGTTTCCTCACAACCGGTATCAAAGCCAGATTGGGTATCTTTGATAATTTTTTGGTGAAAGCACTATTCACGTTAATAGTAATTTTCGTGAATTGTGCAAAAAATCGTCGGTGTTACCAATTTGTTCACTGAGGTGTTCTAAAGCATAACGGTTTGCAAAAATTGTCAGAGACGATCCGAGGAAGTTAGATTCAAGTTGGAGTCTTGGCTGCACACGATGGAAAGATGAAAATAGGAAAGTTTGATGGTGTGGACTTTGGCTTTTGGACGATGCAGATCAAAGAATATATGTATCAGAAAAAGCCACATTAACCTCTCACAGAAAAGAAACCAAATTCAGTAAGGGAAAATGAATGGAACCTTCTCGATAGACAAGCACTTGGTGTTGTCTGATTGTCGTTATCTCGAAATGTTGCTTTTAAGATAGCAAAGAAAAAAACCACAAATAGTCTTATGAATGCTTTTTCTAGCATGTACAAAAAGCCTTCAACCACAAATAAAGTTCATTTCATGAGGCAGTTGTTTATGCTTCGGCTGATAGAAGGCGCGTAAGTGGCGCTGTATACATATGATTTAATATTGTCAAAACCCAGTTGAGTTCAGCTGGTATCAAATTTGACGATGAGGTAAGAGCGTTGATACTTTTGTTTTCCCTAGAAGATAGTTGGAGTGTTGTTGTCATGGCTTTGAGTAGCTCATCAGGAAGCAAAAAATGAAATTCGTTGATGTTCGTGATCTAGTTCTCAATGAAGAGATTTTGTAATATCCCGCTTAGATACAATTATTATCAGTTGTTAGTGTTAGAAACTTGAGAAGCAAGCATGGCAAATAAGTAAATAAGAGGAAATGGCAATTTTGTAAATATTGGTTAAGGGGAGCTTATTTAAAAATGAAACATGATATTTTTCATTGGCCATTTTCTTCTACTCATCCTTACCAACAAAAATCAGATTTTCCTTTCCTCTTTCCCTCATCTCTCACGCCCCCATCTCATCATACCAACATCCATCCAACTTCAATCAAACTCTAGTAAAACTCTTGCAAAGAAAGCTTGTGTTGGAAAAGCAAGAACAAGAGAAAGAACAAGGAAATAATCAAGAGAATTGGTGGTAGTAAGCTTAGGCTTTTGGAAAACCAGAACTTAGCAAACACCAGCTGAAGGTTAAGGTGAGCTCCATAGGGTTGTATAACCCATTTGAGTAGTTTTAGTACATTTTACAAGTTGATTCAAGGTTGAGAATTTGTGCCCTAATCCCTTGTATACTAATTCCTTGCCTAATCATGTTATTATCTACCCTTATGTCTTGTAAATTCATTCCCATAAGCTGTTTTGATGATTGGGGATGTTTGGTTTAGCCTAGGAAGCAAAATTATGAATGCTGCTGAAGCCAAAATCGGACTACGATTTCTAGGCATCGGGCTACGATTTTGTGCCCTGTTTTTCATGGATTTTTACGGCAAAAATCGTGCTCCGATCCTTGAAAATCGAACTACGATTTTTCCTTTTCCCAGCTTCTTGTTCGTGAGTTATGGTTTGGAATTAGGGTAGGATGAGGAATAGGTATGGCATTAGGAGATGAATACTTATACTCCTAAGCTATATAGACATATAAAGGGATTAGTAATGGGATCATCTCTTTGTAAGTGAAATCCCTACATTCATTTAAGTTCATGCAAGCCAAGATTAATTCAGAATCCAAGCTTAGGACCTATTATAGGTTGAGTAGTCATGAATTACACAGATATTAAGCCGTGGCCTTCGTTGTTCACGCTAGTGGAACATAAATGGTCCAAGCAAAGTATAGACTAATAAGTTTAAAGTTGTGACTTTCGTTGTTCACGCTAGTGGGACACGAGAGGTTCATGCATAAGTTAAAACATATTAATTTGCGTCTCTCATCGTTCACGCTAGTGGGACATGGGAGGTATACGCATAAGTTAAGATTATTAAGTCGTGTCTTCTGCTGTTCACGCTAGTGGGACACAGGAGGTTCACGCTAGTGGGACGTGTTATTCCGCAAGGATGACCGCACGACGACAAGAGGAGTCCGGTGTTAGCCTGATATGATAGGAATTTTCACCGGTTAGAAGGGAGATGTACTTCGGGGTTACTCCACCCGGATGCACTCCGTAAAATGAACCCAGATAATTATTGTTTGTTCAACGCTAACCTCTAACTTTAAGATATGGAAAGATGAATACGTTTACTTGTATAAGTATTGAGAAATAGGACAATTAGTTCCTAGTAATAAGAAGTGATCATAGTTATTTTCCCCCTGATCACTAAGTATAAGATTAGGATATGACGCGATCCTAGTTCTTCCCTTGATCGCGAACTAAGTAAAGATAAAACTTGGCGATCGTAGATATCCCCAAGATCGCCAAGGTAGGCACGGCAACCTTAGGTTCCCTGTGGTTGCCAACAGTAGGTAGGGTAGGAGCTCACTGAGACGTTATGTCTCATCCCTTTCCTTCTGGTGCAGGTTCTTCACAGGTGGCACGACGTAAAGGTAAAGAGAAGGCTATGGATTGATCGTGCTGCTTATGTTTTGTCTAGATGTTGTATATTGATAATGTATTATGATGTGTATTATTGAAGATGTTATGTATCAGATTTTCAGATTGTATCAGAACATCTCGTATTGTATAATTAACAAGCAAATTTTCTGTATTGTATTTAATGTATCCAGTACGAAATTTTAATACTCGTAAGAGATCCTAGGCAATCTCTATATGGGTGTTACAATTTGGTATCAGAGCAGGTCGATTCAGACCGTGCCTTGGGTCATTAAAGTACAATCCAAGTTTGTGGACCTCTTGGATCCAGGACATTATTCTAAATGTTATATTCAGTTAAAACTGATCACTTTGACTTGTATATGACAGCTATGATAAGATGTCTGGGAGAAGAAGAGGAAGACCTCGTGCTGCCAGCAGGTGAAGATTGAACATCAAAGGCCTGCAGGGATGTTAGTACCATTGGAAATTCCACAATGGAAATGGGAAGATATAACCATGGCTTTTGTGAGTGGATTACCTCGAACACAGCGAGGGCATGACTCCATTTGGGTAATAGTGGACCGGTTAACCAAGTCAGCTCATTTCTTGCCGGTTAAGACTACTTACAGAGCCTCTCAGTATGCCGAGTTGTTTATTTCAGAGATTGTGAAGCTCCATGGTGTACCTGTTAGTATAGTGTCTGACAGAGATCCGATCTTCACATCTCACTTTTGGAAAGCTTTTCAGAAAGCTTTAGGGACAAGATTAAAGATGAGCACGTCCCATCATCCTCAAACAGACGGACAATCAGAGAGGACTATTCAGACGTTAGAGGATATGTTACGTGCATGCATCCTAGAAGATGGAGGAAGTTGGAATGATCACCTACCATTGATTGAATTTTCTTAGAACAACAGTTACCATTCAAGCATTGGAATGGCACCTTATGAAGCCCTGTATGGTAGGAAATGTAGAACCCCACTTTGCTGGGCTGAAGTTGGAGACAAGAGCATTTTGGGACCAGAAATAGTTCAGGAGACGACCCTGAAAATTAAATCCATTCAGGATAAGATGAGAACAGCCCAAAGCCGTCAGAAAAGTTATGCTGATAAACGACGAAGGCACTTAGAGTTTGAAGAAGGGGATCATGTGTCCTTAAAGTTACACCCAAGTTGGGGTTAAGAGGAGCTTTCAGGACCAAGAAACTTTGTCCAAGATATGTTGGACCATTTCAGATACTTCGACGTGTTGGTCCGGCAGCTTATCAGTTAGCGCTGCCACCAGCCATGTCAGGTTTGCATGATGTATTCCACGTCTCCCAGTTAAGGAAATTCATTCCTGATCCTTTCCAACCAGTGGAATTGGATAGTATTGACCTGAGATCGGACTTGACTTTTCAACCTGAGCCAGACCAGATAATTGATCGCGATGTTAAGACTTTGCGTAACAAAGAAATTCCTATTGTTAAGGTTGTATGGAAAGGTTCTCCTGATGGCGAAGCGACGTGGGAGTTAGAGTCAGAAATGCAAGAGAACTATCCGCATCTATTTTCAGGTAACTTCTAAATTTCGAGGACGAAATTTCTTTAAGGGGGGTAGATTGTAATATCCCGCTTAGATACAATTATTATCAGTTGTTAGTGTTAGAAACTTGAGAAGCAAGCATGGCAAATAAGTAAATAAGAGGAAATGGCAATTTTGTAAATATTGGTTAAGGGGAGCTTATTTAAAAATGAAACATGATATTTTTCATTGGCCATTTTCTTCTACTCATCCTTACCAACAAAAATCAGATTTTCCTTTCCTCTTTCCCTCATCTCTCACGCCCCCATCTCATCATACCAACATCCATCCAACTTCAATCAAACTCTAGTAAAACTCTTGAAAAGAAAGCTTGTGTTGGAAAAGCAAGAACAAGAGAAAGAACAAGGAAATAATCAAGAGAATTGGTGGTAGTAAGCTTAGGCTTTTGGAAAACCAGAACTTAGCAAACACCAGCTGAAGGTTAAGGTGAGCTCCATAGGGTTGTATAACCCATTTGAGTAGTTTTAGTACATTTTACAAGTTGATTCAAGGTTGAGAATTTGTGCCCTAATCCCTTGTATACTAATTCCTTGCCTAGTCATGTTATTATCTACCCTTATGTCTTGTAAATTCATTCCAATAAGCTGTTTTGATGATTGGGGATGTTTGGTTTAGCCTAGGAAGCAAAATTATGAATGCTGCTGAAGCCAAAATCGGACTACGATTTCTAGGCATCGGGCTACGATTTTGTGCCCTGTTTTTCATGGATTTTTACGGCAAAAATCGTGCTCCGATCCTTGAAAATCGAACTACGATTTTTCCTTTTCCCAGCTTCTTGTTCGTGAGTTATGGTTTGGAATTAGGGTAGGATGAGGAATAGGTATGGCATTAGGAGATGAATACTTATACTCCTAAGCTATATAGACATATAAAGGGATTAGTAATGGGATCATCTCTTTGTAAGTGAAATCCCTACATTCATTTAAGTTCATGCAAGCCAAGATTAATTCATAATCCAAGCTTAGGACCTATTATAGGTTGAGTAGTCATGAATTACACAGATATTAAGCCGTGGCCTTCGTTGTTCACGCTAGTGGAACATAAATGGTCCAAGCAAAGTATAGACTAATAAGTTTAAAGTTGTGACTTTCGTTGTTCACGCTAGTGGGACACGAGAGGTTCATGCATAAGTTAAAACATATTAATTTGCGTCTCTCATCGTTCACGCTAGTGGGACATGGGAGGTATACGCATAAGTTAAGATTATTAAGTCGTGTCTTCTGCTGTTCACGCTAGTGGGACACAGGAGGTTCACGCTAGTGGGACGTGTTATTCCGCAAGGATGACCGCACGACGACAAGAGGAGTCCGGTGTTAGCCTGATATGATAGGAATTTTCACCGGTTAGAAGGGAGATGTACTTCGGGGTTACTCCACCCGGATGCACTCCGTAAAATGAACCCAGATAATTATTGTTTGTTCAACGCTAACCTCTAACTTTAAGATATGGAAAGATGAATACGTTTACTTGTATAAGTATTGAGAAATAGGACAATTAGTTCCTAGTAATAAGAAGTGATCATAGTTATTTTCCCCCTGATCACTAAGTATAAGATTAAGATATGACGCGATCCTAGTTCTTCCCTTGATCGCGAACTAAGTAAAGATAAAACTTGGCGATCGTAGATATCCCCAAGATCGCCAAGGTAGGCACGGAAACCTTAGGTTCCCTGTGGTTGCCAACAGTAGGTAGGGTAGGAGCTCATTGAGACGTTATGTCTCATCCCTTTCCTTCTGGTGCAGGATCTTCACAGGTGGCACGTGTAACACCCTAACCCTTAACCGCCGATTATTAACTTTAATAAAACAAAACGTTAAGGACATAGGAAGTTACAACATTAAGAAAAACAATTTTCATAAAAACATCAGCAGAAATCAAAAACATATTTGATTCTCAACACAGCAGCGGAAAAACAACTCAACAAATGCTTATAATTAAGCTTGCATATATTACACAAAAATATATACATAATATTTTCAAAAGAGGCAATTCTACAACAAACCATTGTCAAATTCATACATACGAGTTCAGATACCCCAAAATGGTGTTACAAATATCAGAGCTCTAGACTCTAACTAGGATAACAACACCTAGTACCAAAAAATGTAAGGATAGCTAAGCTATGCCCTCACCACTACGCAGCTTCTAAACAGCAAGCTACTCCTCTACGATAATCTCGTCAACCTGATGATCTGGATCCCCAATGATCCAGCACATAACACAAAACAGAGAGTGTTAGTATCACAAACAATAAATATGTATAAATAACACATTATTATACATAACCAAATCACAACACTCATCAACAACAACTATCATCAATAATTCATCATTAACCATTATGCCCACATAATTTCCCACATAACTCATCAAAACATCAATTACTACTCACATCCGTTATGCACACATAATGCCTAAAATGCACACTAATGTCAATTAGGATGCATGCCTCAAAATGCATTCTCTAATGCATGTGGTACCAAATCATTTCGGATAAACTTATATCCTTATCAAGCTCTCTTGATAACCACGCTCTCATGGATTTCATATCCGCTCCGGATATCATCAAATAATGAAATGCATGATGTTTCACTTAGCAAATATATGATACTCTTATCACTATACTTACTAACACAACTAATTATCAGCTCTCTGATAATTATCTCAACAATAACAAACTCAAACAACACAACTAATTATCAGCTCTCTGATAATTATTACAACATCAATCAACAACAACAACAACAACACCACTACTAGGCTCTCATGGCCAAATCATAAAACAATACATGAATATACTCACCAAGTTCAACAATCTCCACTAAACCAATCAAATCGCATCAAAGTCCCACACAATAGGGGTTTCAAAGGGAAACCCACACACTCTAATAACCCACACACACATAGGGTTTTACTCCAAAACTTTCTTGAAAACAAAATACTCTTTAGAAAAACATAGGAATGGATTAAAATGGTGGGCAGGGTTTCCAAAAATGTATTATAAAAATACAGTAGCAAAAGACATCTCTGCGCGCACCAGGACCTCCAGAACAACTCAACAAGAAGGCCTGTTCAGGGTTGGTCGCTACAAGCGAGCTCTTGGTCGCTACAAGCGAGCTTAGGCAGGGAATCATCCTGCTTGGTCGCTACCAGCGAACCTTCGGTCGCTACAAGCGAGCATGGTCGCTACAAGCGTCCAGGTGGTCGCTACAAGCGCAGATAGGCAGGGAATAATCCTGCCTGGTCGCTACAAGCGAGGTTTCCGTCGCTACAAGCGACCGTATCAGTACAGTCATAAAAATGTGATTTTTCCACCATCTTGACCCATTCATGGTTACCCAAGTTCCAGAACATGTTAAAATCAACTTTCCAACATAAAACATCATTCAAAAACAATCCCATGCAAGGATTTCATCTATCAAAGAAATTAGGGTTTAAACTCTAAACTTTTCATAACTTTTCTTATGAATTTTCAACACAATAACTTCAACAACAACATGCTAACCACATCACTTAGCATTTCAGAAATCAAAACATATTCATTAACAACTTTAAACCATGAAAACTTTCTAATAAAAATCTAGACAAAGTGAGGAGAAGTTTGGGATGGAGAAATAGACATTCTCCCCTTCTCAATCACTTGTAATAATGCAATACTAACTCTCTTACCTTGAAATCAAAGCTCTCTAGCAATCTCAAGCCTCTAATCCCAAGCCCTAGCTTTCCTCTTGTTCTTCTCTTCCTCTTCTCCTCTTCTTCTCACGTTTTTCTTCTTTCTCAAAAAGAGATGAATAGTGTTTCAAAAAGTTGTAGTGTTATCTCTTATATTCCAATCCATTCAATCTTGACCATTCATCCTTACTAATTCTCAAGGGTTAATCCTAGCCCTTCAATCTAGTCCAAGCTTACTACATTCATATGCACTTGATCATTACTACTACTCACAAACTAAAGCCCAACACTATTCACCCTTTTGGCCCAAAACTCTAAAAACTCGATTATGAACTTATCTTCGCGCTAAATAATTATTCCACGATCACTAGAAAATATATTTAAACGCAAAACCATAAAATAAAATGTATAAAATATAATATACGAAAATAGGGTCGTTACAACTCTACCCCCCTAAAAAGAATTTTCGCCCTCGAAAATACCTGAAAACAACTCTGGATAGGAGTCCCGCATCTTACTCTCGAGCTCCCACGTCGCATATTCACCGGCTGGGCCTCCCCAAACGACTTTCACCGATGAAATCTCTTTGTTCCTGAGCTTCTTCATCTCTTGTCCTTCAATCCTTAAAGGTTCCGTTGCAACCGTCAAATTCTCTCTCACTTGTATCTCGTCCGACTCAATCACATGTGACGGATCCGATACGTATTTCCTTAATTGAGACACGTGAAAAACATCATGTAGATTCGACAACGACGGCGGTAACGCAATCCTATACGCCACCTTCCCAATCCTCTTCAAAATCTGATACGGACCAATGAATCTCGATGCTAACTTCTTCGATTTCAAAGCCCGTCCAATACCCGTAGTCGATGTAACTCTTAGAAACACATGATCTCCTTCTTGAAATTCTATATCCTTTCTTCTCTTGTCGGCATAACCTTTCTGGCGACTCTGCGACGCTCTCATCTTCTCTTGGATCATCTTGATCTTCTCGGTCGTTTGTTGCACAATCTCAGGTCCAAGCACCACACTTTCTCCCGATTCAAACCAACACAAAGGTGTCCTACATCTTCTCCCATACAACGCTTCAAAAGGTGCCATACCAATGCTCGAGTGAAAACTGTTGTTATACGTAAACTCAATCAATGGTAAGCAAGCTTCCCAACTCACCCCTTGTTCCAAAATACACGATCTTAACAAATCCTCCAATGATTGAATTGTCCTCTCCGACTGACCATCCGTCTGCGGGTGATAAGCAGAACTCATCCGCAACTTAGTCCCCAACGCTTCTTGCAAACTCTCCCAAAATCTTGAAGTAAAACGGGGATCTCGATCCGATACAATACTCGACGGTATTCCATGCAATCTCACGATTTGCTCGACATAAATCTCAGCCAACTTCGGCACTAGCATACCGGTCTTGATAGCTATGAAATGAGCAGACTTTGTTAACCTGTCGACAACTACCCAAATCATATTGTTACCTTTCGACGTCTTCGGCAAACCGCTTACAAAATCCATCGCGATACTATCCCATTTCCACTCTGGAATAAACATAGGTTGCAATAGCCCCGACGGCTTCTGATGCTCCACCTTGGACTTCTGACAAGTCAAACACGCGAAAACAAACTCGGCGATCTCTTTCTTCATCCCCGGCCACCAAAACATTTTCCTCAGATCTTGATACATCTTAGTAACACCAGGATGAATACTTAAGTTGCTTCTGTGACCTTCCTCCAAGATCATCCGCTTCAACTCAGGCACATCAGGTACACATAACCTTCCTTGACACCTCATCACGCCTTTCTCATCGATCTCAACATTTACCTTTTTCCCTTGCTCGGTGAGCGTCTTAAGTTTCATCAATCTCACATCAGACTTTTGCCTTTCCACAACCTCTTCAAGAAAATCATTCGTCAGCTTCAACATTCCTAGCTTCACGCTTCTGGTTGTCCTTTCAAAAACCAAACTGAGGTCTCTAAACTCTTCAATCAACCTTAGTTCCTTCGCCATCAGAGACGACATATGCAAAGACTTCCTACTCAACGCATCGGCTACCACATTAGCTTTACCCGGATGATAACTCAACTCGAAATCGTAATCCTTAAGAAACTCTAACCACCTTCTTTGCCTCATGTTGAGCTCCTTCTGATCAAACAAGTACTTCAGACTCTTGTGATCGCTGAAAACCTCAAATCTTGACCCATACAAGTAGTGCCTCCAAATCTTGAGAACAAACACAACAGCAGCTAGCTCCAAATCATGCGTAGGATAGTTCCTCTCATGAATCTTCAGCTGTCTTGATGCATAAGCAACAACTTGTCCCCTCTGCATCAACACACCACCTAGACCCATCTTCGATGCATCACAATAAACCACGAACGGTTCCTTCGGATGTGGCAGAATTAGCACAGGTGCAGATGTCAACCTCCTTTTCAACTCTTGGAAACTCTGCTCACACTTGTCATCCCAAATAAAAGCTTGACCCTTCCTAGTCAACTGCGTCAACGGCAACGCCAACTTTGAAAATCCTTCAATGAACCTCCGATAGTAACCGGCCAAACCAAGAAAACTTCGGATCTCCGTAACAGACTCCGGCGTTCCCCAATCTTGCACGGCTTCTACCTTAGCAGGATCCACTGCTATACCACCACTTGAAATAACGTGACCCAAAAAGCTAACTTCATGCAACCAAAATTCACACTTAGAAAATTTTGCATAAAGCCTCTTCTCGCGCAACACCTCCAACACAATCTTCAAATGCTCGGCATGTTCTTCTTCCGTCTTTGAGTATACCAAAATATCGTCTATGAAGACCACCACGAATCGATCCAAAAAGGAATGAAATATACGATTCATATATTCCATAAACACTCCAGGTGCATTCGTAACTCCAAAAGGCATAACAGCATACTCGTAGTGACCATACCTTGTCCTGAAAGCAGTCTTCGGTATATCCTCCGCCTTAACTCTTATCTGGTGATATCCCGATCTCAAATCAATCTTGCTGAACACACAGGCTCCCACTAACTGATCCATCAAATCATCTATCCTCGGAAGTGGATACTTGTTCTTGATAGTTGCTTTATTCAACTGACGATAATCAATGCACAGACGCATACTACCATCTTTCTTCTTCACCAACAGAACCGGCGCACCCCATGGCGATACACTCGGTCTTACAAACTTCTTCTCTAACAATTCTTCCAATTGTTCCTTCAACTTTTCTAGCTCAGCAGCTGACATACGATACGGCGCCATAGATATGGGACTAGTGCCAGGTACGATGTCAATTGCGAATTCAACCTCTCTCTCGGGTGGTAAATCCAAAATGTCATCTGGAAAAACATCTGGGAAATCACGCACCACCGGCAACGCATCTACCTCCATCTTCTCTTCCACTCTCAACGAAGCAAACATAACAAACACATCCTCTTGAGCCTTCACTGATCTTACCACTTCTCGACAACACATGAGCTTCGAACACAACTCTGGCTCCGGTCTTGGAAATGTAACCGTCCTTTCACCGCAGTTGATATGAACCCGATTAAATTCTAACCAGTTCATACCAAAGATAACATCTATTCCGCTCAACGGAATGCAGACTAAATCCATACCAAAAAGTCGATCATACATAATGACTGAACAATCAACACAAACTAGAGTAGTCGACACTGAACCACTCGCAGGCGTTTCAATAACCATGCGTCCCATCATATTTTCTACTTTAAGACCCAACCTCTCAACACAATCCATAGAAATAAACGAATGGGTAGCACCCGTATCAATAATAGCAGACAAAGGAGTATTATTGATAAAGCATGTACCTCTGATCAAGTTGTCCGCCTTCGCATCACCACCGTCTAAAGCAAACACTTTTCCTCCAGCCGCTCTAGGCTTCTTACACTCATTGCTCTTATGACCCGCTTCTTTGCAGTTGAAGCAAACTAGACCTTTCTTGCATTGATTAGCCATGTGGTTAGGATCACCACACTTGAAACATCTTCCATCACTTTTTGGGCACTCAAAGAAACGATGTCCCGGTTGTCCACACTTAAAACAATTCCTATTAACTCCAAACTTGTTACCACTACTCCCACCTTCATCTGGTTTCTTTCCACCTTTGCTATAAGGTTTACCTCTAGCCATGTTCTTTCCCCTTTTCTCATTCGCAGCTTTGTAGTAATTAGCCTTAGCTTTACCATCCTTATCACAAATCCGGCTCTTATTCACCAACATCGGAAAATTTCTAATCTCGCTAAACCCAATCAACTGCTTAATGTCTGGCCTCAGCCCATTTTCAAACTTCACACACTTGTCTTCCTCAGCTTCCACCGTGTTGTAATGAGGAGCAAAGCGACACAAATCTTCAAACTTGGCCGCATATTCAGAAACAGATAAACTTCCTTGCTTGAGCTCCATGAACTCAATCACCTTACGGTTCCTCTCGTCTGCCGGAAAATACTTGGTCAAAAACTCTCTCCGGAAACGAGCCCAAGTAACTAAAGCTCCACCAGCTCCCAACCTCTGACTAGCATTTCCCCACCAATGATCAGCTTCATCATGGAGAACATACGCTCCTAGCAATACCTTATGCGCATCCAGACAACGCATAGCCCCAAAAATTCTCTCAATCCCTTCCAACCAAGTCTGTGCTCCATCTGGATCGTATCCTCCCTTGAAGATAGGCGGTTTGTTGTTCATAAACCTCTCGAGTCTCAGCTCATCTTCTCCGCCTCCTCTAGCTTGTTGCGCGGCTCTATCCGCAGTCCTACTAGCAGCATCCTGAGCCATGGCATCAGCCATCCGCTCCATCGCGTCCGCAAGTGCTCGTTGCGCCATATCCACACTCTACCAAACATCACATAACACAAGTGAGCACACAGTGTTTAAGAAAACACAGGTTACACAAAGGGTATACTAAACTTAATTGATCCAATGGATCGACCTGCTCTGATACCAACTATTGTAACACCCTAACCCTTAACCGCCGATTATTAACTTTAATAAAACAAAACGTTAAGGACATAGGAAGTTACAACATTAAGAAAAACAATTTTCATAAAAACATCAGCAGAAATCAAAAACATATTTGATTCTCAACACAGCAGCGGAAAAACAACTCAACAAATGCTTATAATTAAGCTTGCATATATTACACAAAAATATATACATAATATTTTCAAAAGAGGCAATTCTACAACAAACCATTGTCAAATTCATACATACGAGTTCAGATACCCCAAAATGGTGTTACAAATATCAGAGCTCTAGACTCTAACTAGGATAACAACACCTAGTACCAAAAAATGTAAGGATAGCTAAGCTATGCCCTCACCACTACGCAGCTTCTAAACAGCAAGCTACTCCTCTACGATAATCTCGTCAACCTGATGATCTGGATCCCCAATGATCCAGCACATAACACAAAACAGAGAGTGTTAGTATCACAAACAATAAATATGTATAAATAACACATTATTATACATAACCAAATCACAACACTCATCAACAACAACTATCATCAATAATTCATCATTAACCATTATGCCCACATAATTTCCCACATAACTCATCAAAACATCAATTACTACTCACATCCGTTATGCACACATAATGCCTAAAATGCACACTAATGTCAATTAGGATGCATGCCTCAAAATGCATTCTCTAATGCATGTGGTACCAAATCATTTCGGATAAACTTATATCCTTATCAAGCTCTCTTGATAACCACGCTCTCATGGATTTCATATCCGCTCCGGATATCATCAAATAATGAAATGCATGATGTTTCACTTAGCAAATATATGATACTCTTATCACTATACTTACTAACACAACTAATTATCAGCTCTCTGATAATTATCTCAACAATAACAAACTCAAACAACACAACTAATTATCAGCTCTCTGATAATTATTACAACATCAATCAACAACAACAACAACAACACCACTACTAGGCTCTCATGGCCAAATCATAAAACAATACATGAATATACTCACCAAGTTCAACAATCTCCACTAAACCAATCAAATCGCATCAAAGTCCCACACAATAGGGGTTTCAAAGGGAAACCCACACACTCTAATAACCCACACACACATAGGGTTTTACTCCAAAACTTTCTTGAAAACAAAATACTCTTTAGAAAAACATAGGAATGGATTAAAATGGTGGGCAGGGTTTCCAAAAATGTATTATAAAAATACAGTAGCAAAAGACATCTCTGCGCGCACCAGGACCTCCAGAACAACTCAACAAGAAGGCCTGTTCAGGGTTGGTCGCTACAAGCGAGCTCTTGGTCGCTACAAGCGAGCTTAGGCAGGGAATCATCCTGCTTGGTCGCTACCAGCGAACCTTCGGTCGCTACAAGCGAGCATGGTCGCTACAAGCGTCCAGGTGGTCGCTACAAGCGCAGATAGGCAGGGAATAATCCTGCCTGGTCGCTACAAGCGAGGTTTCCGTCGCTACAAGCGACCGTATCAGTACAGTCATAAAAATGTGATTTTTCCACCATCTTGACCCATTCATGGTTACCCAAGTTCCAGAACATGTTAAAATCAACTTTCCAACATAAAACATCATTCAAAAACAATCCCATGCAAGGATTTCATCTATCAAAGAAATTAGGGTTTAAACTCTAAACTTTTCATAACTTTTCTTATGAATTTTCAACACAATAACTTCAACAACAACATGCTAACCACATCACTTAGCATTTCAGAAATCAAAACATATTCATTAACAACTTTAAACCATGAAAACTTTCTAATAAAAATCTAGACAAAGTGAGGAGAAGTTTGGGATGGAGAAATAGACATTCTCCCCTTCTCAATCACTTGTAATAATGCAATACTAACTCTCTTACCTTGAAATCAAAGCTCTCTAGCAATCTCAAGCCTCTAATCCCAAGCCCTAGCTTTCCTCTTGTTCTTCTCTTCCTCTTCTCCTCTTCTTCTCACGTTTTTCTTCTTTCTCAAAAAGAGATGAATAGTGTTTCAAAAAGTTGTAGTGTTATCTCTTATATTCCAATCCATTCAATCTTGACCATTCATCCTTACTAATTCTCAAGGGTTAATCCTAGCCCTTCAATCTAGTCCAAGCTTACTACATTCATATGCACTTGATCATTACTACTACTCACAAACTAAAGCCCAACACTATTCACCCTTTTGGCCCAAAACTCTAAAAACTCGATTATGAACTTATCTTCGCGCTAAATAATTATTCCACGATCACTAGAAAATATATTTAAACGCAAAACCATAAAATAAAATGTATAAAATATAATATACGAAAATAGGGTCGTTACAGCACGACGTAAAGGTAAAGAGAAGGCTATGGATTGATCGTGCTGCTTATGTTTTGTCTAGATGTTGTATATTGATAATGTATTATGATGTGTATTATTGAAGATGTTATGTATCAGATTTTCAGATTGTATCAGAACATCTCGTATTGTATAATTAACAAGCAAATTTTCTGTATTGTATTTAATGTATCCAGTACGAAATTTTAATACTCGTAAGAGATCCTAGGCAATCTCTATATGGGTGTTACAGATTCGATGAAGAGAGTTGGGTGAATCATCATCTTATTCAGTATTGCATACAAAGTCAAGTGTGGTAAATCAAAGAGCAGACAATCCAAATCCATAAATCGTTGTAGTTCTTATAACTCGAAAACTATCGTGTTGGAATTGTGGAAAGACGAGACACTTCAAAAATCACTGTAAGCTCCCAACAAAGAATCAAGAGGCAAAAGATGAGGCAAATCTTGCTTTCACCTCATGACGAGGTGACACGTTGATATGTTCTTTTGAGAGCAAGGAAGCGTCTTCGGTGTTAAGCTCTAGAGTATCTTTTCATTCTACTTCATGTTGGAACAAGAAGGGTCTTATACAATTCCTCTAAGGTTTTGATGATAACAAAGTATTGAAGAACAATTGGACATACTAATATTTGTTCAAGTGTGCAGGATCATAGAATGTATCCATCAAAGTATTGAACATGTATTAAAGCATCAGAAGCACAAGAGAAGCTCAAAGTGACTATGGTAGAAGATCTGAAGAAAGGTCAACCAGAAGTCAACACATTGGATCAGAAGAAAAGGACTCCTCTCAGAAGCTGTAGAGATCATTAGACTCTGTGGAGACCATCAAACACAAAAGAACCTATCAGACTTGGAAGATTTTTAGACTTCAGAAGCACCTGAGGGACCCAAACTCCACGTCAGATTTGTCATCTTCCAGAGTTGTCCACATCAAAGTATCTGAGCACAAATTTGTCTTCTTCTGAACACTTGTAGAAACAAATAAACAACTTCAGGGGCAACAAGAATGAACAGATACTTCCTGTTTGAGCAAAAGATTTTCGAATGAACATCCAACATAATTATCCATATCAGGCAATGGCTCAACGTCCTTGATTTGAAGCTTCTCAACGACTCTTAATGCGCTGGCACTCTTCTCCAACGTCTCTCAAATCCCTGCCTATAAAAGGAGTTGAAGATCATGAAGAAGATTAACAAGACTCTGCAATTTTTACTGTGTCATTACTCTGTCAAATCAAATAGCGCAAAACACTTAGGATCTTTCTTACCAAACTTTGTATTAGAAATCCTAGAGTTGTAAAGAGTATGTTCATTTGTTCAATTACACCAACCATTTATATATCTGGTGTAAGAACAAGGTTGATTATATTTGTTGTAATCAATCAGAAGTCTCTTGCTTGTTAAGCTTAAGTATATAAGTCTCCTGGTGAATCCTTGAGCAATAGAAGTCTCTCAGGAGTGTCCTTAGAGCATTGGAAGTCTCTTGCCTGCGTGCTTGAGCAATAGAAGTCTCTTGGAGTTGTCCTAGAGCATTGGAAGTCTCTAGGTAGTGACCTGGAGCAAGGAAGTCTCTTGCAAGTGTGCTTGAGCATTGAGAAGTCTCTTGGAAGAGTCCTTGAGAAATTGTAATCAGAAGTGATTATAGTGAAATCCCTTGGAAGTGCAAGGAGACTACACTACTCCTGTGTTGTGGGAGGAACCAGTATAAATTTCTTGTGTCTGCTCTCTCTCTCTCTCTCTCTATCTATCTCTCTCTCTCTCTCTCTCTCTCTCTCTCTCTCTCTCTCTTTATCTTTGTGTTTCTGTACTTATCTACTGCATTCAGACTCTGTATCAGAATCTGTACTCATCATATTCTAAACAGCTTTTAACACATAGAAAAGAAACCAGAAAAAGCCAAAAACAGCTTTACTGTGCCACTGCTATAGATCCAATAAGAAAGACATGTCCGCATTCACTTCCACTTCCGATCACAACACGGATCACAACACTTCCACCTCTGATAAAAACAATGTCTCGGTAAGGCCTCCATCTTTTAATGGAGATGCTGCACAATTTTCATGGTGGAAGATCAAGATGTATAGTCACATCATAGGGATTAATGATGAACTATGAGATATCATTGATGATGGCATCAATTTTGAGGTAGATACAGAAGGTATAGTATCAGACATAAAGAGTGTGACTGCCACCCAAAGAAAGATGTAAAAAAAGCATCACTGAGTACGTGGTATACTGGTTGATGCTCTATCTCTTGTTGAGTATACAAAGATTGTGGACAAATCTACAACAAAAGCAATCTTTGAATCTCTATGATCTACCTACGAAGGAAATCAACAGGTTAAGGAGGCAAAAGCTAACCACTTAGTTCATCAGTTCGAGCTATTTAGAATGAAGGAAGACGAGGACATTGAAACCATGTACTCAAGGTTTCAAACTTTTCAGTCTGGTCTTCAAGTTCTGAAGAAAAGATATACTGTAGTTGATCATGTCAAGAAGATTCTTAGGAGTCTTCATGCCAAATTCAGACCCAAGGTTACAACCATTCAGGAGGCAAAGGACCTGTACAAGTTGAGCCTGGAGAACTTGATAAGCTCTCTCAAGAGTCATGAGATTGAGCTTAATAGTGATGAACCAACTCAAAAGTCCAAGTCTATTGCTCTGACCTCTCAAGAAAAATCAGCCAAAGCTCAAAAATCTGCTAAGCCAGAGGAAGAAAATCTAGATGAAGGATCTGATAATGATTTAGATTTTGAAGAGATGGCTTACTTAACCAAGAGGTTCCAGTATCTGATCAAGGGTGAAGACCAGGATGGCTGCTACAACTGCAAGAAGACTGGGCATTTCATTGCAGAGTGTCCAGAGCTATAGAAGGAAAGGCCAAGAAAAGGAAGTTCCAAGCCATGAAATGTCCAGAGCTACAGAGTGTCTTCCTAGGCCTCTTGAATCTTCATTCATGGTCTTCCTAGAGTCTTAACAAGTCTTCAAGTGTTTTGTTTTGCCGATTTGCATGATTTCTTCGTGAATTACATCAAAATACCCTAATATTGCTATGTTTCAGGAAAAGTAGAATTACACGACTCGATATAGGAAAAATTACAAAATGTCCCGAAATCATAGGCAATTGCTCTCATACTCCTCTATTCTGGATGAAAAACTAACTAAAAATGACTGAAAAACATGCTAAGAATAATGTAAGATAACTTATCATCAATTACCCACTTCCATTTATCATTTACAGTACTACTCCTCTTTCTTCGTAGTCTACTAAAATGAAATTAATTAGTGTAAGGAAAGCTAGCAATCATGTTTTTTTGTTTTTATTATATTTGTTTCTCCATTTCCTTTTAGTTCGTTGCTACCGTGTATTTCATGCGTGCATCCATTCTTATTTATGAATAATTAATTTTTGACTTTTTCCCTTCTATGTGTATTTTATTAAGTGTTTTACTCTCTTCGATCTTATTTATAAGAGAAAGTTGAGTTAACAAAAGTTGATGTATATAGTTCAAGACTCTGACCATATACATTAACCTTCCTTACATTAACCTTCTCATATACTTATAAGACCGAAATGAGTATTAAATAGGAGTAAATGAGTATTTTATAGGAGCACTCTTGCAATTATATCATCTTTCACTATTTACTACTACAATTTCTTCTCCTTCTCCCTCGATCATACACCACTGCTAGCAATCTGAAAAAAACACACACTTGCGTGAAATACAAGCAGTTTTCTTCAAAGAAACAGAATTAAGCAGTGTAAGTAAAAGCTACAGCTATACACAGCGGTAAGCAAACATGGTTCATGTTTTTTTTTGTTTGCTTCTCCTTTCCTTTTTGTTTGTTTGTAATGTGTCCAATTTTATAAATATTTAAATATTGTCTTTTTATCTTCCGTTTTATATTATACATTTGTATTCTAGTTTGTATCCTCTTTATAAATTCTAGTACTTCTATCTACTAATCTTCTATATCTTTTTATATTTAGGTTTCAGTTCAATAATTCCTCTTAGTTTCTCCATCTATCTCAGCATATCAACGATTGATCAGTGATGGCTCCCTCGAACAAACATTGGCCTAGCATGTTAAGAAGATGACAAATCCGTCCAACTCCAACCATCAGAATCAGCAACATAGCCTCAACTCCTCTCTCTTCACTGGTTTCCAAACAACTCCTTCTACTCATTATCATTATGCTTATTATTGTTATTATTATTATTTAATCAAACTGACATGTATGTGTGTATGAAAGATCCAAAGCAATGACTCTATAAACTCAAAATTCCAATCAAAACAATTATATAGATTTGGTTTTTTTCCATGTTGGGGGTCATATGAAAGAATCAAACCAAATAAATTTTTTATCTACAAGTTCGAATATCAATTTCATATCAATCAAAATTGATTGCTTGAGATCTGAACGAACAATTATAGTTTTTATAATTTATTTTATTTTATACTATATTTGTGGTGTTTTCTTATAAAATATATTATATTTTCTCAATAACTATATAAAAAATTTCCTACTACTTTATGTAATTTTTTAATGTATAAAAAATATAATGTTTAAAAAAGTTGGATTTTTTTTTGCAGATTTTATAAAATAAACTTCTTAATTTAAAAAAATATATCAATCTGATTGAAATGAATAATATAAAGTTTCTTCATAAGTTTCATTTTGTTTGAAATTTCGTTACTCTTGTTTGATTGGCTTATAACAAATATTGTTGATTGGTTTGAATGTTCTTTACTCTAGTTTGATTTGCTTATAACAAATATTGTTTAGGTGGAGATGCTGAAGAAAGAACTTCTCAACCGAAGCCAAGATGGAATCCAAAGCTTGAGCAAATCCGCATTCTCAAAGCCCTCTTCTTTTCAAAGATGGTGAATCCACCAAGAGATGAGTTTAAGAAGATACGTGAACAATTACAAGAATTTGGGCAAGTTGGTGATGCTAGTGTCTTTTACTGGTTTCAAAACCGCAAGTCCAGAAGCAAACAAAAGAAAAGAATCCCCTACAACAAGAGACAAGAAACACAACCAAACGCAACTCCTAATAACTCTCCCACACAAATTAATACACCCCCTTCCAACTCATCTTCATCATCTTCCATTGATCATCAAAAAGCCTCTCCCAATTAAATCATAATGTCATTAATGATCAACTTCAAGGTAATTAATATCAATATTTGCAAAGTGGTTAAACTCAAATATAGTTCTGATTAAATAAAAATGGTTTAAAATAAACTGAATTCGAATTCTAGTTGGAACAATTTTTTTATCAGACTTTACTTACATTCTGATTGTACCAAACATTAAATTACCTAGTCCCTTCCTGAAAACCGAAGGGTTAAGACAAAAGACACACACACAGATGTGTATACACACACACACACACACATATATCAATTTTTACATGTATGAGACGTTAAAAAAATGCACCCAAAAGTTAAAGCACTGAGTATGATTATGTGTTATATTAATCCATCGACGTGTGCAATGTGCATGGCTTCATTTAGTTGATGTTTGTGTTTTCGAGTTGCATATGGCAGATGAATTGTTGTGTGTATGTTTGTCAGGTTTTGGTAAGGAAGATGGTACGGCAAAATGTAGGGTGATTACTAATGGTTCCGTCTTCGAGGTTCATGCAGGGCCCTTTAACATTCGTGAATTCTTTGGTGATGAAGCAGTTCTATTTAACTCCTCTTATCTTGAAGAAAGAACTTTTCAATTGCAATTACATCACCTATTTTCCAGTCAAACAAAACACTTCACATATCTTCTTCTGCTTTGAAACATCTGCCCTCCCATTTATAATTTTGCAATTACATCATCTTCCATTACACTTACTTATTACTACTACACAATTTCTTCTTTTCCATTACCCACTTCCATTGATCATTTACACTACTCCTTTTTCTTCGTAGTCTACTAAAATGAAATTAAGCAGTGTACGTAAAGCTAGCAAACATGGTTCTTGTTTTTATTATATTTGTTTTCTTTTGTTTGTC
>WNNG01000050.1:0-106767 GCA_018208015.1 Medicago ruthenica | reverse complement strand
GTCAACGCTGGCATCAGACTTGAAATCAGCTTCTGAAGTGCTATAGTGCTTCTGAAGAACATTCAGCTTCTGATGTAATTTTCAGCTTCTGAACAGCTTCAAAATGGAAAACTTTCAACTGAAGATTTGTTCTACATATGGAGATGCTTCTATTCAACACATTGGATTTGCCAAAACATGCAGCCAACACCAAAATACTCAACAAAAGTCACATGTTGGACCACTTTATTTGCAAGAACTACTGGTTGCTCAACATAGGATGTACTTGAAATATTCCCTCGGCTTCTTCTGCAGATGTGTGTATGCTGTCTATGTAAGTTGTTAGTTATCATCTATATCACCAAAAAATATTACATATATACGTATGGACACCCATTAATTGTTCATTAATCAATTAACAAAGCTTGTTAAGGAGTTGTGATATTCATGGAACAACACATTTTCTTTCTAATCCTACATTCACTGGTTTTTTTGACTAGTTGTACGATTGTTATGCATATTGCAAGAATTTAATAACGACGGGCCAAATTCTTATCATAAAATTTTGAAAATGAGGCATGAAAAGATCAAAACTATTCCAATTTTTGCTATACAAAGTCTAACTTACAATACTTAATTCATATGTAACCTATCAATCCAAAAAGTTTAGCTATCTTTATAACAATAACTAATGGTCTTTGGTATAAAATCAAACCATAATCACACTCAAAGTCTTTAGTTCTTTCGGTTCCCTCGTCTCTCATCTATAAACCCTATAATTTTGAACTATATGCATATATGTTATCCTTTTATAAAAGTTTATCCAATAAAGAAAACGTGTGCCTGCAAAATTTAAATTCTTTCATCATAAGATAATCTGGCTTTTGATCCATACTTAGTGTACAAACTACTTGAATGATGGATAATGCAGAATGAAAATTTTTTTCACTAATGGCCTAGTGATAGAAGATGTATAGCATAAGTTTAGGATCATGTAAATCCAACATTTCAATGTATAAGAGCATTTAAATAAATATAACACCGAAAGGATAAACATGCATATGCAAAGATAATAACACCGAGTAAATAATAAGGGCCACAAAAGAGGTACTGAATCAGATCGATAACTGTTTTCGAGAGAAATTAAACCTAGGTCAATTAAACCCAAACATGTGATGCCGTCCGCAACCGAACATGATGGAACGATTTTTAAATATAAGGATTTCAACAAAGGGATTAACGGATGATAGAGTTTAGAAAGGTACAACCTGACATCGACATGATACCATGACTGGCCACCGATGGGCGATCTGACAACATGGCCGCCTTTGTCGTATTCCTCGGCGTCATCCGTAAAGAGGAAAAGCCAGGTGAATCACGGCGAGGCTGTGAAGATGTGGAAAGATTGAAAAGGTGTGGCCAGGTCAATTTTACCGGGTCCCACAGTGGGCGCCAACTGTTCCTGATAGAAGAACAATAGTACCAATCCCCTGAGCGATGTTCGGACTCAAGAGCTTGGTTAAGGTTTTTTCTATATAATGAATGTGATCTTCTTCCGAGGAGCCCAAAGCTCCTTTTTATATCCCTCTTTGACCTAATGGGAGTGGGGATGGCTGCTCATGGATTCTCGGGACATTTGTCCTTGAGAGGTTGCCCACTACCTCGTAGATCTCGGCCCCACAATTGGGAACGTTAGGGATCAGTCAATGGGTCACAGCTGCCCGGGGAGGTCGGAATCAGCCGCGGGGAATCCACTAAGGATACGCCATTATGGTTCCCTCACTCTCCGGGATGCTCCCCCGGGTCCTATGAATTCGCCCATGTGGCGGGCACGTGGGAGAAGAGGTGGCAGACCTTGCAATGGTCCTGCTCGTTTTGGGAGACTACCACGTGTCTCTGAGGAATAAGATGACGGTACATATATGTTGAACAAGTTCAAGACTGTGTTAAATTTGGCACTTTTTAGGGTGAGGGAGAGTTCGAATTATATAATCTAAACCAACTCAGGACATATTTTTTTTCCTGTGGTCCACATTGCACCAGTAGTTTCTGTTGTCCACGACACACAAAAACTTCAATAAATTAGTGTGCATGTTTTCATAAGCAGTAAACCACATCAAAAAAATCATGGACAGTTCGGTCATTGATATGAACACCAAGCTAGCTGCAGTTTACTACAACAGGGAAAAACCACCCCATCTATTTAGGGTTCAAAATGATGTCACGCTCTCCGGGTTAAAGGATCAGCTGAATCAAATCAACCACGGAGACACAAAGAGGGTGGATGGTGTTTAGTGTCGACGTCCATCGACCGACTCAGCTAGAAGAGTGCAGTTCACCCAGATGATGCTCAGGAACAACGACAACGTGAGAACAATGTTCTCAATATTTGGTCAGTACAATATTAAAGGACTGATCGAGTTGGACGCTTCATTGGTCAAATCTATTAAAGAAATTTAGAAAAGTTTGATCAAGCCTAGAAACTACGAAGAGATCAGGGCTCTACTGGAGGAACCAGACAAAAAAATTAGTTTAGCTAAAACTGTGATCGTTATTTAAGTTTGATTAAGATTGTATATTTAATGTATTCGTTTAAATTAAAATCCTTTGTTGAAAGTCATGCTTTGTAGGGTGAAAGACACGTTCAGATTATATAACCCGAAACCTGTCAAGTACGATTTTAATGTGGTGCACATTTGAACCGGCAATTTATGTGGTCCAGATTTATAGAAACTTCTAAATTAGGGTGTATGGTTCATTGCTATAAATCTGAATAAGCGGCAAATCTGAATACCAAGAGGTTGTTATGAGCTAGATCTTGCTGCCTTGGCAACAGAAATATGTCATGATGATAAGTCGTAGTTTACGTTGTTTCTAGATTTAAATTCAATGAAAATTAGTTTATTTTAGTCTCGTTTTAGAACTATTTTACTTCAAGTACTTTGTTTTCAGAATCAAATAATGAAGAACAAGTACTGGATCAAAAGCAACGATAAGGAGCCAAGGAAAAAGAAGAAAAATAAAGGAAAATGAATTTTTTTTGATAGGCACGGTGGTGCTCAAAATGCACTAGGTCGTGTTGAGCCTTTGCCTGGTCGTGCGCCCTCCAGCCAGCATAATTTGAACGGATTTTTAAAAGGGACCACGGTCGTGCTCCTCACAAGCACGACCGTGCATGTTATGCAGTCAGAAAAATAGGTTACAAACTCTTGGAATTTGCCCATTATTGCCTTGTAATCCGAGTTTAATGTCTTGTCTAAGGTTCTAGGTTATAAATAGGTCTTTTATCAGACTTGTAACACAGCTGGAAACACTTGTAAACTTGCTACAAAGTGGAAATCAAAGTTCTTGTAATTTCTTTAAGTTTCTTGTCCTTTATTTTCTGCAACTTTATTTTTCTTGTTCTTTACATTTTTTCTTTATTTCTGTGCACTTTACATTCTAGTTATTATTTTCATGCCTTTATATTCCATGTCTTTATATTTTAATCCCTTGTCTACTATGATCATGAGTGAGTAGACTTTCTAGTCTTGAGATTGTTGGACTAATCTAATGATTGAATCCTATTCAACCCAAGTCTAAAATCTATTTTATTTAAATTCTTTTTCTAATCTAATCTCATCATTTTAAGCTTAATAACAAATATTAAACAAATGACTGAAATGTGAAGTTTGATATTGTAATTTATCATATCACAAATATCAAATGAAGGACCGAAAGGTGAAGTTTGATATTGGATCAAATGAGATTAAGCAAAAATAAACAAAACATGATAATAGTTTTGTGAGTCTTGGGACAATAAAGTTGCACTTAAGGGGTCTCAAAGATAATCAACCATGAGAATATGCTTGATTATTATTGAGATACATTTATGTATTCTGAAAGGAAACATAAAATATCAAAGAACACTTTGTCCTTAGAATTGAATTTAACATAAAATAGAGAAATAGATAGGGAATGTTTATTATTTAGCATTATGATGAAAACAAAACTCTCATGACGCTTTTTAATCTAAACTTTAAACCAACAAACATTTATCTCAAAAACTTATTTCTTTCATATAATCAAAACTAAAAACTAGATTGGTACTTACTTCAACTCCCTATGGATTGACATTCTTTTTACTACTCGATAGAAACGTGCACTTGCCGATTCGTATCAGTTGGCAAGGCAACAAGATCTAACTCAAAACAATCCTCTTAAAACACCTCGCCTTTCATCATTATTTTGAAGATATGATTACGAAAATGTTGTTTTGAACTTGATCTAGTTGACCTGCCGATATAAATATGTCAATTGGCAGTCCAGCTGGATCAAGTACAAAAGCACCTCTTCGAACACCTTCCCTGCCTTCATCCAGTCTTAAACCTCCCCTTTTATTATGTACTTTTACGTCATTGAATTATTTTTTGTACTTTAATTTCATATGTTATTTACCATGAGAATCCTCCAAAGATCAAGGTTAAACACGATCTGGGACAATTTGGATTATATAAACTAAAATGTTTAAGATGTGTTCGGTATATACAATATGAACCATCCCAGACATGTGGACGGTGGAGTTACACCAAAGGTTTGGACGATTTGTGGTGTGTTTAATGTTATTTTTGGTTGGTTTAGGCATTGTAAACGTTTCCTTTGACTGTAGTTACAATCTATGATAGGTTTATGACTACAAATAGTCTTGCATCCTTCAACAAGTTCATTCATTCTTCACTTGTCATCCATTCAAAAAAATTCTTTCTTTCTTTTTAAGTTTTGAGCGGCTTATGATATCATGGTCATTGTTTCCTATTCATACAATCCCTGCAATTGCTTTACAGTTTATGTGGAGATTGTATAATGGTCAACAAAGACCTTTGATATCAATTACATAGTCATTTTTTGGGATTCATCCAGTTTCGGCAAATACAATCCAAAATGCAGTTCGAATTATATTTTTTTAACAAATGGTATTTTGAAAAAAAAATGGGGCGCATGAGAAACCAATAGGGTAAAAAAAAATAGCCAAAAAAAGGTCTACGTTCATTAGTTTTTTTAAACAAAAATCTCTAATGATACAACCAAGCCACGAAACATGTTATTTTTTAAAAAAAAAACCTAACTTATGTAATGTTATAATAAATTATTAAAAAAAAGTGATATTTTTATATATCCGGTTCAACTCTGGTTCGACCCCGGTCGAACCTTTAAACCTCGAACCCATGCATACATCGGTTTAATATTCAGTCCGGTTTAATTACCTTGTCCCCGCCTGATGTTGTAATCGCCTACTTGTCAAGGTCGGTTAACAAGACAATTATTCTTATGTGTAAACAAAAACATATATTTCCTCTATTCCAAATCATAAGACTATTCGTAAAAAAAATGCCATTAAATATAAGATCATCTATAAAAAAAAAATTGATGTATCTATTACTCTTTTTCCAAATATATCTCTTATCAATACTACCAATTTTTCTTGGAATATGAAAAGTTAACATTGAATATATTTATATATAAAGGGTAATTTAGAAACAATCATACACATTTGAGATAAAAAATTTACTTTTCAATTAATACCCATAATTTTGTTATAAGGTCTTATAAAAAAAGGATGAATGGAGTATTAATTTAATATAAAGATATTCTAGTAATGATATTATTTTTTGACGATTTTTTTATTAATGACATTATTAAATATGATAAAAACAATGGAATATGCTTATATAAAAGAACACTAAATAGTAATTAAAAAGAAGAGAAGAAAATACTAAGGCTGTGTTTGGTAAGGACGAAAAGGTAGCTTATAGCTTATTGAATTAGCTTATAAGCTTGTTGGATCAAAACATGACGTGTTTGGTAACAAGCTTTTCTCGTGAGCTTATAGCTTTTTCTGAGATGCTATTTCAAGTAGCTTTTGAGCTTATAGCTTATAGCTTCTTATATTTTCTTCGAATTTTAACCTTATTATTTTAATTTTACTATTTTTTAATAAAAAAACTACCCATATTCATATGTAACTACCCACTTTTTATATATTTTTTTAAAAAAAATACCCACTTCTTATATATTGGTGCAACCAACTTATGTGACTATCCATATGTATCACTCAAGTTGTAGTTCTTTTTATATTTTCTTTGTTCACTTTTTTTTACGTTGCTCTTATTTCATATAATATAATATATAATTTTATATAAAATATACAGTAAATATTGAAGCCATTTTAGTTAAATAAATATTTTTTAATTGAATTCATAAAACACATTTATCATTTTGGAGATGAAAGTAATTTGAAATAAATTTAAATATTTTAAAAAAACAAATAAGTAAAAAAAATTTATGTATATAATTTATGAAAAATATATTAAACAAACATGTCCTTTTATGTCATTTTATATTTATCAACCACTTCAACAGCTAATTTTACCAAACACATTATTTTTAATAAGCGAGCTTTTCAGCTATAAGCTATCAGCTATCAGTCATCAGCTATCAGCTAGCTTTTCAGCCATCAGCTAGCTTATCAGCTATCAGCTAGCTTATAGTTTATTTTTACCAAACAGAGCCTAAAGATACTTTTTCCGTATTTTATTAATGGATACTTTGAACTTGTATATAGCCCTCCTAAGCAAAGTCAACAAAAAAAAAAACAATATAATCAAAATATATATTTTTTGTGTTAATCATCTTGTTTTTATAAGAAATTGGATCTAATAATTCAAAGTTCGCATGGAGGTAAGCAAAATCTAGATAAGAATTGTAACATCTAAAATTTGAACTCAGATTCTATCAAACAACTCGTAGTTGATAAAAATTATTAATCATTTGAACTCAATGAATTAGTTACAAATTTACTATAATTTATATCTTGTTTGGTATTCTCAATTCTCACACAATTTTTCTCTCCCAACTTTCTTCTCGCAACACTCTTACGCAAACAATTTAAAATTTGCAAATGCTCCTCAATTGCAACACGTCTCATCCATGCATTAAAAAAATAAAAAACCAATTTGTATCATTTAAGCCTTTAAGGTATTGACAATTTCTCTGTCTAACCTTGTAGTCACTATTATAAACAAAAATTGATATTTTAGATTCATTTAATAAATATGTATGTGGTATTTAACAATATATAGACCACATACATCATTTATTGAATAAACTTAAAATGTTAAATTTTATAGTAACCGGATGATGTATATTGTTATAATATGATGAAAAAAAATCCAATATTTTTTTGTTAAATTATGAATTAATTGAACAATAATTTTCTCTTCTTTTCTCCATATGATTCGAAAGGGCTTGTTTATTTTCAAACTAGTTCAAATTACAGCCTATTAATAATACACCAACAGATAGATCATAGAGATTTAGGTACAACCTAATATATCACAACCAGTAATAAACTTCCTTAAAAACAAGAATGAATAAAAATAAGATGTTTCCATTTATTATTGAATTAAATCTTCCAAATCATAGAGCTTCGCACATCAAACCTAAAATCTGAAGACATCTACCTAAGCCTCCTTAGGAGATTTGGTAGTCTTAGATGAAGTGTTACTTGCAGTTGCAGCTTTTTCAGTCTTCTTTGGCAACAACATAGGGTTGATGTTAGGAAGAACACCACCACGAGCAATGGTAACTCCACCAAACAATTTTCCAAGCTCTCCATCATTTCTCACTGCCAGCAACAAATGTCTTGGATTTATCCTATTCTTCTTGTTATCACGTGCCGCATCTCCAGCCAACTCAAGCACCTAAACAAATTTTAATCCAATAAATTTCAATCTCACTCATATGTAATTTTCTGTATATGCAACAGTGAAAATTGTTTTTATAAATTTAGTTCTAATAGCAATGAAAAATTAAAAATTGATATATACCTCAGCAACAAGATATTCAAGAACAGCAGCAAGGTAAACAGGAGCAGCAGTACCAACACGCTCAGCGTATCGACCTTTCTTCAAGTAACGACCAATTCTTCCAACAGGGAACTGAAGTCCGGCTCTGGTTGATTTGGCCACCGCCTTCTTCCTTGGTTCTCCGCCATTCCTTCCACCGGCTCCTATCCTCACTATTCTGCTTTCGCTGTCCATTTCGAATTGATGAACTCTAGTTGTGAATTCGTTGTGTTGTGAAGAAATTATGAGAAATGGAGAGTGTGATGGTGAGCTTTTATAGTGTTAGGAACTTCGATTGAAGAAGTGTACACCGTTAGATTAGAACTTATCTATGGCTCAATATCACTTACTTGGCAATTAGTGTCTCCTAAAATGGACCAATAGGAGCCGAGTTCTAGAGGATAATTAATCGAGTCAACAATTTTTTTGAAAGATGTTGATAATAATAATAATAATAATAATAATAATAATAATAATAATAATAATAATGCTCCCAGTAAATAATTATAATATTATTATTATTATTAATTATAATAACAGTTTCTACATTTAAATTGGTGATATTTATCCACACGCCCTAACTCAACTGGTAAAAATGTTGAAATCATTAGGTCGGACGTTGTGATCGGGGTTCTGCCCTTCCACTTATGTGTGTGAGTTTCAATGGTTATTTGTCATTTCGTCTATGTACCCAAAAAAATTGATGATGTTTAAGCAGCTTTCACAAGGATTTTATTAAAAAAATTATCTTAGAAATAAATTGCACGTGGTAAAAAAGTGTAGAAACATTTGATATGTTGGGCGCGAATACGAGCTCACAATTCTTTATTTAGTGTGTGTGGATTTTGCCGCCAAACTCTTTATAACAAAAATATAGGTAAAACTACATATACGGTCCTTTATGTTAGACCATTTTTTGATATTAGTCATTTAGTTTTTTTATTTTTTTTTAAATTGATCATTTATGTTGTGTTATGTTTGCATTATTAGCTTTTTAAAAAGTTCCATTAGAAAAGAAGCATGTGTGACATTTTAATTAAGAAAACTCGGATAGAAATGTAAGATTATTCTTTTATCCCTTCTCTTCTCCTCTTTAAGTCTTGGTTCACCAATTCAAAAACCTTAAAATGAGGATTCTTGAATATAAACGACAATGTCTTCATTTAGAAGAAATAATTCAAACATACGAATCCAAAACAATGAGTCGTTCATATCTATTGTCAAACATGATGAATGGGCACTTGAAAGTAGTTCATCTCTAATTATAGAACAAAAGTTGTGTTTCACTAGGTCAAAAAATGTAACATATAGGACGACAATATAACATAAGTATGACTTAAAAGATAACGAAAAAAGAATATTAATTGTCAACTAAGTACAATTCAAATGCTAGTTGAAAAGGATACTTGATTTGTTCTGGAACGGGTTTGAGCCCACAATTTCTCGCATCTCAAAACTTAATGCGTGTGAGTTTAGTAAAAGCGCCAATTACTAAATATTGGACCAAAAAAGCGCCAATTACAAGGTAAAATAATTTCATCTAGTAAAAGAAAATGAAATAGTTTTATGAAATTTTCTTTAGTGCAATAATATTAGTATTATGAATCAATAGTATAGTGTAATATTGGGCTGGTCTGCTCGTGTTAGATTGAGACTTTGAAGTGTGCTCCTCTCGAGATTTCATGTTCGATTCTCCGCAGTGTCAATTTCGAACGACTGGTTTAGTTTTTTAAAAAAAACAGTAGAGTGTAATATTTTATGCAGTTTGGTGAAAAAGCCCAGTTTTTTAGCTCAAATCCACTTGGAAATCAGCCTATAAATAGAACTTCTCTCATTCACAAATTTTCATTCAGAACGAAGCGGTCAAGAGAAAGGCAAGCACTATAATCTTTAAGGGAGAATTCTCTCTCCTCAACCGTAGTCTCTAGGATATGTTTTATTCATTTGTAATTTGTCTTTAGTTACCATGAGTAGCTAAATCATAATTGGGTAGGGTTATAAGATTAACCTCTATTTTATTTTGTCGGATTAATTTTAATTAAGTCCTTTGTTCAGATATTTTATGTGTCATATTTAATCTTATTATGCAAAGGTAGTAATGCTTTCATCAGACCTAGGGAGGTGACATACCTAGGAAGGTGTCTGAACTTAGAAATAGGACAAAACCATATTTCGAACGTTGCATAGTAATTTTACCCTTTTCTCCTTGGTAAGGTAGACGAAATAGGGTTGTTCGTTTGTTGAACTACTAAAGTAAGATAGGATATGTTGATGTACTTCTAAGATTCATTGATTAAGGAGAGCCTTTAGATGACAATTTAGGAATTCTTATTCTTCTTTGTTTCAATTACCTCTTAGAGAGTAAGACTCCACGCTACAAATTAGTGAATGCGTGTGTAACCTCTTTAGGATTGACGACCTTGAGACCACATAGCGCCTTAACCCACATGTGAATCCGGGCAACTCAACAGTTGGAGGGGCGTAATCACCTCATGAACTCATCACTTCAATAAGAACCATTTAACCATTCCCCGAATAACTGACTGTTACTTTGATCCAACATTTAAATAGAGGGGATTCAAAGAATCTTATCCGCCGCTAACATTATGCGATCAAAACCATGTTACTATTTCACTACCACTATGCGCAACTAGATTTAACTTGCTTAAACTCCCCAATTTACTGCTTTTATTTATTGTTTTTATTTTATTTTCTATTTTAAATAAGTGACGTTAATTGCCTAGTTGGAACGACAATCCCTGTCAATACGATACTCACTTATCACTTTATTACTTGGAAATGATTTGGTACACCTGCCGAAATTTGCCATCAATTTTTGGCGTCATTGTCGAAGATTGTTGATATTTTCAGCGAGGCAATCCGTTTTACTTATTTGTTTCTGTTTTTATTTAAGTCATTTAATTTTCACTCATTATTATAAAAAATATCAAAAATATTTACCTAGATTATGTCCTACTAAAAACTTTGTTTTAGTTTGTTTCATGCATGGTACCAATTCAGGTATTCATCCACGAGATCCAAACCTAGACAAAACAGAAAGAGCACTTCGGAAAGCTTCCCAAAATGCTAGAGAAAGGACAAATTACACTGAAACTATCCCAATTCAAGACTATTCATCTGACGAGTCAAAAATGGGAGACGAGAATCCTCACATCACTTTAAGAGAATACAGAAGGCTGGGTAACTTTGACGAAGTGTCTCTTGGGTTCCAACTGACAAACCTTGTGGTGTTCGACATTAAAAATAGTTTGCTGAATAATTTAAAAACTAACCAATTTTCAGGTAAGGAGTCAAAAGATTGTAATGTCCCTCTGACATATTTTTTGGAAGTCTGCAGCACGATCAATCTACCAAGGGTGTCTGAAGCAGACAAACATCTCTGTTTGTTTGGTTACTCTTTAACCGGAAGGGCAAAGGACTGGCTTGATGCACTACCAGGAGGCACTATCACAACATGGGGGCAGCTCAAGAGATAGATTTTAGATTAGTATTTCCCAACGGTAAAATACTTGGCGCGAAAGAATGAGATCTCAAGCTTCAAACAACAAGAAGATGAAGTATTATATGACGCATGGGAAAGGTTCAACTACTTTTTAAGAGATGTCCCAAACACAGGTTTTAAGAGATGGATATCATGCAAGCATTTACTACGGGGATAAAGTCAGACACTCTCATGCTACTGAATACACATGCAGGAGGAACCATTTAACCAATCCTTGAATAACTGACTGTTACTTTGATCCAAAATATAAACAAAGGGGATTCGAAGAATCCTAATCACCACTAACATTCTGCAATCAAAACCATGTTACTACTTCAGTACCGCTCTGCGCAATTAGATTTAACATGCAAAAACTCCCCCCATTTACCATTTTTATTTATTATTTTTATTTTATTTTATGTTTAAATAAGTAGCACTAGTTGCCTAGTTGGAACAAAAATGCATGTGGATATGATATTCACTTATCACTTTATTACATGGTAACGATTTGGTACACTTGCCGAAATTGTTCATCAACCTTCACTTACACCTTTTGCAGTTGAAACAAATGGGTAATTAATTCTTATTGCTGGAAGGTTTAACCTTCAGTAAAAGAACAAATGAGGTATGGGACCTCATTCCTTAGAGTGAATATTGACATCAAGGACAACAAATCGTGAGTTATGCGTCATTGTTTAATCCCATTACGTCTTTGACTCACTTTTGACCTTCCAACAACCCATATTTTGAGTCAGTGGACTTGAGAAACAATAAGCTCTCTCACTCATCTGCTCAAGCATCGCATGTTCTTCACTCGACTGAGGGGCTCCCTTGCGTGATGTTGTAATCGCCTACTTGCCAAGTTCGGTTAACAAGACAATTATTTTTATGTGTAAATAAAAACATATACTTCATCTGTTCCTAATCATAAGACCATTTGTAAAAAAAATGTCACTAAATATAAGATCATCTACAAATTTCTTGATGCATTTATTATGGTTTGCTTATATGTGTGATAATACATCAAGACATGTAATTAACTAAATGTCTTAATATGTGTGAAAATAACAAAACAATTTATATTAAAAAATACAAAGTAGTAATTTAGTATGTTTTGCTTAAATTCAATGTTGGAGTTAGCAACTTCAAAATTATGCAAACAACTTTTATTTTGAGACAAATTTTAGAATACAAAATGATACATGATACTCTCTTCTGTTTCTTATATAAATGAAAATTCTTTATTCAGATTGATCGAATAATTTATCATGAATTATTCATAAACATGAATTAACCATGCAAACCGTAAAAAAAAACTGATACATTAGTTATCCAATAAACCTCGAAAAAAAAATTGTTTATATACGAGAATGGAGAAAGTATTATTTTCATAAAATCATAATCCATAATCAATGTGAAAATGTTATGGGTAATCTCAATGGCGTAGAAGATAACAATATCGAAAAAAGTTGTTTGTTTTCTATGTTAACCCGAAGTTTGGTTGGGAGGAAAGTAAAGTCTGATCAATAATTGTTACACCTAAATATTGAACTAAGATTCTCTTGAACAATCTATTATATGGTGAAACTCATTAACCACTTGAATCCAATTGTTTGGTTATAAAAAAAAAATTGTTGAAAAGAAACCGAATAAATCATTAATAGCTAATTTGACTAACATAAAAAAAATGTTTTTTTAGTAAATAAAGAAAAATAAAAAATAAACTAGCATATGACTTAGTTGACCAACTTTATACCTCATTATATTTATTTTTTCCATGGAAGTTCATTATAGTTTACTACGGTTTAGACGGGAACGGTTTGTGTCTATCCCGTTTTCTTATCTTGCTAATGCATATAAGTTTAGACAGGAACGATGCACGTCTATCCCGTTTTCTTATCGCGCTATTGCATATTAATTTCAAACAGTAGTTAATATAAAATTTTGATTAAAATTATATTGATTTTGATTAAAATTATAGGTATAGATAAAGAATATTTTAAACTTTCATATTGTAACAAACTATACTTATCTTTTTCAATGATACAAACAATATAAGAAATATAATATCTTAAAAAAAAACAAATATAATATAAATTCTTATCTTTTTGAATGACGCAAACAAAATAATATTCTTATAGTCAAATTTCTTGAGGGTATAATCGAAAGGAAAAAAAATTAGTTTAAAACGGTCTATTTTCTTTATATATAGTATATATTATTCGTCGATAAATTAGCTTATTTATACTCCTCCCTCTGTCTCCAATATATGATCTTTTATTTTTTTATTGATTTTTTTAGTTTAACTTTAAAAAATTGTGGGTAACTTACCCAACAAGCAATAAAAAATAGCAAAGATAAAAAAAATCATAAGTAGAGTAAAAATTAATTTGTGAACACTAGTGAGTTTACTATGTGACTAATTGTTCGGTAAATTACCAACAATTATTCAAGGATAGTCTAACCTCATCTTTTACTTTTATCTCAAAACTTTGATTCTTTTAAAAATACCAAGATACAATTAATGATGTTTTTCCTTTTGTACTCTTAAAAAAACCAAAACCATGCAATGAATGAGTGTTATTTTGCTAAATGAATTAGGGATAAAATGGTATAAATTTATACAACTTTACTATTTCTTATTATTCGTGCACAAAGGTTAAAGGGTTAAAGGTTAGTCATTGTGTGCTCCACATGTTCTACAACGGAGATTCATCATTCTTAAACGACGGTTGAAAATTTGTATCATTATTATGATAACAAAAAAAAAACTAAAGATTAGAGACGGAGAAAGTAACTTATTATATTAGTTTATTAAAATAAGGTGCACATTGAACCAACCTAATTGACCAGATCGACCGAGTTAGTGCTTGTACTCACATAAACACTATGGCATGCAACTCGTCTAGGCCATATCACTCGTTTCTTGTTTGGCCGATCAAAACCAAATTTTAAAACACTAATATAGGTTAATTGAAATGGATCAAAACCAAGTAATATAGGCTAATTCATTCGATTTAATATATTTCAATTCGCGGTTTGACATGCGACCCAGTGCCTAATACCTTTATGGAGACGACCACCAAACCAGTGTTTAAAATGTTGGTTGAGAAGAATACCACTCTAAGATGGTTAGTCAAATTCTCTAAAGAATATGTTAGATATCATCGAGAAGAAATGTCTTCATTTAGAAGAAATGGTTCAAACATACGAATTGAAAAAAAGAGTCGTTCATCTCTAGTGTCAAGCATGATGAATGGAGACTTCAATGTAGTTCATCTCTAATCAAAGAACAAAAGTTCTGATTCATAGGGTCAAAAAATGTAACATAAAGGACGACAATATAACAGAAGTATAACTTAATAGCTAACGATAAAAAATATATTAATTGTCACGTAAATACAACTCAAATGATAGCTGCATGGATATTTGATGTTGTGGCATGGGTTTGAATTCATAATTTCTCGCTTCTGAGTTTTGTAGTTGGACTATTTAAAGAAAATAGTGATTATTGGACCAAAAAAGTTCCAATTACTAGTTAAAATAGCTTAATCTAGTAAAAAAAATAGTTTTATGGAATTTTCTTTAGAGCAGTAATATTAGTGTTATAAATTTTATTTTAGAGTGTAATATTTTATCCGGTTTAGATTATATGTAAGAGTATATAATTTCACAATGTGAATCATTTTAATTTTATTAAATTAATGCAGTAAGGAAACAGAAATTAACTCGTTGGAATCTCCTTAAGCAATTCATGACTCATCAATTTTCTTGAAAGTGTGTATGGGTTGTCCATCTCTATGTATGTGGTAAATGTTTCATTGTAAGAGTAAGTTGGATTGCTAATTAAGGATTAAATGTTTGTTAAGGACTAAATGTTAGTGCATTTCATTGCTTTAAGAACAATGAATGTGTAGGGTGGCTTATGAGACAACATATTCAAATACTACAAATTACAATGTTATGGTGAGATTTAATGTGGACAAGGAAGGATCATATAAAATCACCAAGTTGGTATTGAATTACAATCATGTGTTAGTACCTCTTGTCAAAGGTGGTCTCATTAAGTCTATGGTGAATATTGCTGGTATGAGAGTTTTGGAATTATCAAGGTGATGAAGTTGGTGGATTTAATAATCTTGGTATAACTTTGAAAGATAATCATAACTATCTCTACACTTGAATGTTGGTGGTAATAATAGAAATACAATGAATAATGTTTAGGTTTGGAGAATGTGTGATTCAATAGTGGATCCAATTGCTTCTTGAAGATGGCCTTTTGTGGAATTAGTCTTAGTTCTAGTGTATTGATATCTAATAGCTCAATCTTAACACATTACTACAAACGACTTTTTTAGTGAATCACATTTATGCAAACGACAAAAACATCATATCATATATATCTTATTATAAAACCAAAATAACAGCATTGAAATTTTTATTAAAAACAAGGATGTATCCATTGATGAATTAAACTCGTTAATGAGAAAAACTACATATCGATGAAATTGTGAGAAATGGAGAATGTGATGATGATGAGATGGAAATGAAGATTGAGTTGGCAAGGTTTTATACTGGAAGGGTAGTTTGTAAGGACTTGGCTTGAAAAAATAAAAAATGTACACCATTGGATTAGAACTTATCGATGGCTTGTTTTCATTTACCTGGCAATCCGTGTCCCGTAAAACGGACCAATGGGATTGGGTTCCGCAATTTTAGCACTTTTAAATGATTTTTTTTTAAGGAAGGACAATGTAAAATGATGTTAAGTTTTCATGGGATCTTTTTAGTATTTCCCTTTATTTTTACCGATAATTACCTATCTTTTATTTATCGATGATTGTTTTCTATTTTGTAGAGTGTCTGTGCAAGCTATTAACATTTCAAAGTCTAAAATCTATTCTTTAGATTTGAATAAAAAAAAACAACTTTGCTCACAATTATTTGTTTGGTCAAAAGAGTTGCGTACAGAGATATACTCTTTCTAGATATAGAATGAATAGATGTATATTCTACGTATAGAAAGTTAGTCTGAAAATGAATGATTCCATTTTGTTTTGATTTACTATAGTATAAATGTTGAGCAATCACTCCAAAATTCCATCACTACGACATTGGGTGTTCAGACGGTATTAGGCATGGGAAAATATCTTGGGTTACCGTTTATGGTTAGCAAAAGCAAGAAAGCAGCTTTCAGTTTCATCAAAGATCGAGCATGGCAAAAAATTAATTCATGGAGTAGCAAGTGTCTATCAAATGAAGGAAGAGATGTAATTATCAAATTTGTGCTTCAAGCAATCTCGCCTTATGTTATGACCATTATCCTACTTCCTACCACACTTATTGATGATACTGAGAAGTTGATTAATTCGTTTTCGTGGGATCATGTAGGAACTCCTCGTAGAGGAATTCACTTATTGTCTTGGGTAAGCTTATTGTACAACAGAAAATTAGGTATGGGATTTATGGATTTGACAGCCTTTGATTTGGCAATGCTAGGAAAGAAAGGTTAGAAGTTTCAGACACAACCAGGATGTTTGGTATCACAATTATTTAAAGTGTGTTACTTTCCTTGTGGCAATTATGTTGATTCAACACTTGGACACAGACCAAGAGTTGTGTGGAGAAACACCTTTACTGCAAAGAGAGTAGTACAGACAGGAGCTCGATGAAAAATTGGTCATGTATAGATATTCCTATTTCTTATGATCGGTGGCTACGAGATGGAGCCACCATTTTGGGTAAAGGCCAGCCCATTATGGTTTTTCAACAGGATATAGTGCATACTCTTATGGCTATTACTTTTCCCACCCTATGTGTTTCTCACACGCCCTATTTTTTTCTTCAAAAATACCCTGGTTCGGATTATATACTCTGAACCAGATTGTTAGGTTTTTCGGAATATATAATCCGAAACTTTACGAACTGCATTTTTTGTGTTGTATTTGATGTCAAAGGTCTCTGCTGACCGTCGTAGAATCCCCGCATAAACTGCAAAACAATTGTAGGGATTCTATGAACGGTCATCAATGGTATTTTTAGAAAATTTATAGGACGCGTGAGTATAGAATATGGTAGCCTACTCTTATAGATCATGATCGTCACATATAAAATCATCATTTGGTGCAACAATGTTTTGATCACGAAACGGCCCAACACATTTTGCACACGCCCTTAATCCCGTTTGTGGAAAATGATAAGCTAATTTAAAAAGAGGAGAAAAATGGTAATTATTCGGTAAAAAGGTCATATCTTTTTTGTGCTTAGGCTTGAGGAGATAAACATAAGAAGTCGAAGAAGCCAAGCAAAGATATTAGAAACCATAGCTACAATTCTAGGTGCTATAGTAATATTGTTTGTCAAAGGTCCGATTATTTTTGGGACGGTTGGAGGTAGCCACAACAAGCATCGTGTTACACATATGATAGTTGGATCTATCTTTATAACATTATGATGTTTAAGCTAAACTTGTTTTGTGATCTTGCAAGTGAGTTTTTCAATATCATATTTCAATAATATAAAATATTATCACATATGAAATAGTTATTTTATTTTTATTTGATCAACTAGTACTAACACAATTTTGTATCTTTCCTAGGTTATTACACTTAATCTTATCCTAAACCACTCTCACTTTCATCATGGATATGCCAATTTGACATAATTGAAGTTGCAACAATGGTCTTGGTTATGGAGAAGGACAGAACCTCAACTTGGTTTATGTTCTGGTGGGATATGATATTGTTATTTGTTGCTTACACGGTAAGTTTACGTAACTTATTTAGTTAATTATTTTAGTGGAATATAAAATCATTTGTTTCCTTTTTTAAAAGACATTTTTTATATTTCATTGTTTATCCAATTAATATAAGCTAATAAATAAGGGGACATTTTCACTTATTTAAACAAACTTTATATGATTTTTTCAGCTGATGCCTACATTTCTAATTTTGCAATTATAATTCTCTATTTTTTGAATTTTTGAAATTAGATTCAACACTTTAATGTGGCTATTTTTATTATGATGTGAATTATTGATGTGGATGCCACATCAATATTTTAATTAAATATATTAATAATTTACTTTTATAATTTATTTTTTAAAACAAATTAATAATGGTTATGTATATATTATATTAATAAGTGAAAATTTGTAGACTATCCCCATCATCATCGAAGTTATCATTTCTCACCACTACCATCATTATAATATCAACACCCAAGATCTCATTTCATAAAAAATCCATTAAGCGCGCACTCGCGCACGCGCGCAAACATAGACAAAATATGGGAAAAATCAATAATTCACATAGAGAATCCAAAATCTCAAGGACAAATTTGACTTCATTACTACTACTTTCTCCTAACTCTTCACCTCATTACACTAACTTACACATACAAATAGAAGAAGAAACCCCTGCTACGTATGCTGATTAAACATATTGTCTCATTGATTGATACATTTATTTTTACTTAACTTTTATGTTTTATTTGTCAACGATAGAGCAATATCAATCTGAATTTGTACTTCCTTAAAGCCTGAAAAATTTTAAAAAGAAGAAGAAGCATTTATGGCGGTTAGCAAGTTTCAAACTTGCTTTAGGCCTCAAAATTTGCCCCATAAAAAAGTTCTAAGCATAATGGAATATTTTTTATTTATCTTCTATTCTATGTTTAACATGTCAGGACAATTATAGATCATAATCTATTTGTATGTTTGGTTCAACTTTTACGAAAAATGATTTTGAGTGAATTGATTCTGTAAAATTGATTCTGAATAAAAGTGAGTTGAATGTAAAGTGATTTATGTAAAAGTGGATTTAGCAATAAATTTAAAGGTAAAATCAATTGTAGAAGCCAACAACTACAAAATTGTAGCTTCAAGTAGAATAAATTCTACAAGCAAAATCAATTTTACTTTAAATCATCCAAACATCATAAAATCAATTCTACAATATCTAGAATCACTTTTGACCCTCTAGAATTGAAACCAAACACATGCTATATTTCTTGGGCGTGAAGTACACCACATCCACATTTGCAGCGGCCATGACCAACATGATTCCGGCGCTAACTTTTATATTTGCTTGCATGCTTAGGCAACTAATAAACATTTTCCCCTAATAAAAAAGTAAACATATTTTTAATGATTAGTTTAATTAAACATTTTTTATTTGTTTGTGCTTAATTAGGCTTGAGGTGATACATATTAGAAAAATAAGGAGCCATGCAAAGGTAGGAGGAACGGTAATAGTCGTGGCAGGGGCCATGATGATGACTCTATTAAAAGGGCCGATTGTTCTTCAGACATTTGGAGGCAGCCACAACCGTTCAAGCGGTGCACACATCGAGCAACATATGGTAGCTCGATCTATATTGATCACCTTGACATACCTAAGTTACTCATGTTTTATGACCCTACATGTAAGTATAAACATTTATATACAATTTTTAATGATATGCCCTAAATATTTAGTAACTATTATGAAACCCCATTTAATATGCCCTAGCATGCTTCAACATTTGGTACACATGTTAATTATTTTTCACACTCAGTTTTTAAATTTCCCTAATAATTTTAGCCACATCACGCAAAAAACACTTCATCTTTTCATTCTTTCTTTCTCTTCTTCTTTTTGCATGCTATAAACCTCAAGACATATGATGCACCGCTTTCACTTTCATCCTTGATTTTTTTGTTGGGCACTGTGGAGGGTGCAATAGTTGCTTTTGTATGGAAGATCGCAGCTTTTCAGCTTGGTCTATACAATGGGATACACAATTACTATTTTTTTTTATTTACACGGTAATGTAAAAACATCCCAATATGCCCTCTCTTACTTTATGTTTAATCTATTTTATCATCATCTTGTAATAAACTAATTTATTCACATATAGGGAGTGTCCTGCTCGGGGATTGATTACTAATTACTGGGTGTAGTGATGAAAACCAAAGGTCCGGTTTTTGTCACTACATTCGGTCAACTATGCATGATTATGGTTGCTGCTATGAGTTTTTTTTTTTCTCCTGACATAATTGAAGGTGCAACAGTGGCCTTCATTACGGAGAATGATGAAACCTCAACTTGGTTTATTTTTCGGTGGGATATGAAACTGGTATATGCTGCTTACGCGGTAAGTTTACCTAACTTTATATGAATTTTTCAAATTCTTACGTTTCTAATTTTGCATTTGTAATCCTCTATTTTTTGAATTTTTGAAATTGGATTCAACACTTAAATTAAAGGTAATATGGCTACTTTTATTATGATGTGAATTATTGATGTGGATGCCACATCAATATTTTAATTAAATATATTGATAATCTATATGTTATGATTTAAAAACTTATTTAAATAAATTAACAATGGTTATGTATATATATTTTATTAATAAGTGAAAATTTCTAAACTCTCTCTATCATTATCAACAACATCATTTTTCACCACCATTATCATCATGATATCAACACCCAAAATTTCATTTCATAAAAAAATCCAATAAACACACATGCATACATGCGTGTGCGCTTGCACGCACGCAAACACACACAAAATACCAGATTCTCAATCTTTTGAAACATTGCTACCTGTAACTGCACATACATGGAATATATATGTTAATGGGGAATTGAATTGAAGAAATACAAAATGTGCAAGGTTTTTTTTTTTTTTGCTAGGTGAAATAAAAGGAAGTTGTCTCGATTTAATCCAATGAACGACGGAGATTTGAAACACTGAATCTACTCACCCACGACTGTGTGTTTGTGGTTTAGTGTTGTTGTTTGGTTGGTTTCATATGTTTATCATCTAAACATCCATCAATTTTAAATACTAATTTTTTTTGTTATTCCATTGTTAAAAAAAACTAGGATCGATTTACACCATCAAATAAGGAAGAGAATAACGATTAAACCAACAAGAAATCCCATACGATTTTTTATGAAATTGAATGCTGGTTGTGTATGATGACGGGGAGTTGAGAAATTTTCAATTATTATTATAATATTAATAAAATATATACATAAATAATTATTAATTTATTTAATTAAAATTTTAAGCTATAAAAAACACATTATTAATACATTTAACTAAAACATAGATGTGGCTTCCATGTCATATTTAAAGTGGATCACCATCTTTAATTTAAGTGTTAGATCTAATTTCACAAATTAAAAAATAAGGGCATAAAAATTGTGAAATTAAAAATCTGAGATCAAAATTTAGAAATTGACAAAATAGAGTGACCAAAACTGCATTATTACCTATTAGTTTTATTAATTAATGATTTCTCATATTATAATTTTTTTAGAAAATTAGAGAAATTAAAGAAAACAAATACCTATTTAAGATAGTGGCAATAAAAATTGAGAAACGTCTTCTTCTTTTTTCGTGCTTAGGCTCAAGGAGATAAACATAAGAAGTCGAAGAAGTCAAGCAAACATATTGAGAACCAAAGCTACAATTTTAGGTGCGTAATACTGTTTGTCAAAGGCCCAATTATTTTTGGGACAGTTCGAGGTAGCCACAACAAGCATGGCGCTACACATATGATAGTTTGACCTATCATTATAACATTAGAATGTTTAAGCTAGACTTGCTTTGTGATCCTGCAAGTGAGTTTTTCAATCTCATATTTCAATAATAATAAATATATTATTACATATGAAATAGTTATTTTATTTTTATTTGATCAACTGGTACTAACACGGCTTTGTATCTTTCCTAGGCTATTACACTTGAGTCTTATCCTAAACCACCCTCACTTTCATCATGGATATGCCAATTTGACATAATTAGGGGTGGACAAAAATAACCAAAAACCAAACTGAACCGGTTAACCGAACCGAACCGTATCAAAATTAATTGAACCATTTCACAAATTCTTGAACCGAACCATTATTTTGATAACAATTCACTAACCGAACCAAACCGTTAATAACCTCAATTATCCGAACCGAACCTTTTAAAAAACAACTTAATGCAAAACAATTTATTCACAAAAGCTTATCTTATTCAAAACAGCTTGTTTTACGCAAAACAGCTTAGTACGATCTCTTTTTAAAAAACAGCTTATTCAAAAAAGCTTATTTTATGATTAACAACTTAGTACGATCTCTTTTTAAAAAACAGCTTATTCAAAACAACTTATCTTATGCAAAACAAGATAAGCTTTTTTAAAAACAGCTTATTTTATGAAAAACACCATATTACGATCTCTTTTTAAAAAACAACTTATCTTATGCAAAACAACTTATTACGATCTCTTTTTATAAAACAACTTATTCAAATAAGCTTATCTTATTCAAAACAGCTTAATACGATCTCTTTTGAAAAAACATCTTATTCAAAACAGTTTATTTTACACAAAACAACTTAGCACGATCTCTTTTTAAAAATAGCTTATTCAAAAAAACTTATTTTATGAAAAACAGCTTATTACGATCTCTTTTTAAAAAGTAGCTTATTCAAAACATCTTATCTTATGCAAAACAAGATAAGCTTTTTTGAAAACAGCTTATTTTATGAAAAACAACTTATTACAATCTCTTTTTAAAAAACAACTTATCTTATGCCAAACAGCTTATTATGATCTCTTTTTAAAAAACAACTTATTCAAAAAAGCTTATTTTATGAAAACAACTTATTACGATCTCTTTTTAAATATCTTTTTTTAAAAAACAACTTACTCAAAACAACTTATCGACAAACCTTATCGACAAATGTTTCACTTTTACGTAACTCTTTTTTGCTGTTATAACAAGCTGGACGCAACAACATGCATGTGACTTTGCGATGATATAATGGTGCCTTTGGAAGCGACGAAATGAAAAGGTATGTGATGGCATTGAGAAACAACCATTGATGTCTGTACAGCTCGCAAGGGAGATGTTACTTCAATGGTTGGGCGCGTGATCAACGTCAACGAATTATGCTTCTGCTGCGGTGCATAGATGGTAGCTACCATCAAAAGGAGAACTTAAATGCAACGTTGATGTCACGTTGTTCAATGATCTGGTTGACTTTGGTGTAGGAACATGCGTTCGTGACAGTCACTGTAGGAATATGTCTTGGTGTAGGAATATGTCTTTGTGATAGTCACTGAAGGCCATCGTAATCTGAAGCTTGGGTACTTAAAGAGGCTATTTCTTTGCTTGGAGGTATGGGTTGTCAAAAGTGTCAACTGAACTAGATTGTAAGGTAGTTGTAGATGGTGTTATTGATAACACTAGAAACTAATATGAGTTACGCAATATCTTGCATAGTTGTAAAAGGGTTTTAGCAAGTTATCCAAACTTTGAGATAAGTATTATTAAGAGGCAATCAAATTCTGTCACTCATACCTTAACCATGCGTTCGATCACATTTTTTTTTTTTTTTACAAAAAGTGTTCGATCACATTCTATATTGTATTTCTACTATTTTGAGGAATGAAATAATATGAGTATGTTACCGTACAAATGTTAAAATTCATTAGTATCAATATCCGTACGTGCCAACGATCAATCTTATATATATATTTTTTATAAAATTGAAATTGTTCAGTTAGTTTTTTTTGAAAGGAACTATTAAGTTAGTTGTGTAAATAAATTTTACTAAATCATATAGAATTGTTTAATTTTCTTTTCTTTTTTTTTTAGTATTTTCTGTTATTTATAAAATTTTAAAATTCAGATAACTATTTCAATATTTATCTAAATATATAAACAAAGTGTATGTGTCATAGAATCAGCGCTTTTATTGGCCCATTTCAAAACACACGGATCGCCAAGCAAACAAACCTTATCCGTCGATAACATTCAAATCCAACGCTCACAATCTCCTCCATTGCAAGATCACACACGGATCGCCACGCTGTCATAAACACAATTTTTTCGATAAGGATCCTGAACGCTATATAAACGTGTAAACGAATCTTCAACTCTCATCAATTATCACCACTCAAAAGCTTCCATTTCACACCGAATTCGTAGCAAAAAATTTAGGGTTCCAAATTCCAATCTCAGAAATGGACGCAAGCACGAAGACGAAGAAAGGAGCTGGTGGAAGGAAAGGTGGAGGACCAAGGAAGAAATCGGTGACCAGATCCATCAGAGCTGGTCTTCAATTTCCAGTCGGAAGAATCGGGCGTTACTTGAAGAAAGGAAGATATGCTCAGCGTGTTGGTACTGGTGCTCCTGTTTACCTCGCCGCTGTTCTTGAATATCTTGCTGCTGAGGTAAATTTCAAATCCTCTTTCTTGTAATGTTTGATTTTCAATGAATTATGATTTTGAAACCCTAATTTTGAATTATGCAACCCTAATTTTATTTTCAGGTTCTTGAGTTAGCTGGAAATGCGGCACGTGATAACAAGAAGAATAGGATAATACCAAGGCATGTGTTGTTGGCTGTGAGGAATGATGAAGAGCTTGGGAAATTGCTTGCTGGTGTAACAATTGCACATGGTGGTGTTCTTCCAAATATTAACCCTGTGCTTTTACCAAAGAAGACTGAAAGAACTGCTCCTGCTAGCAAGGAACCAAAGTCTCCTAAGACTAAGGCTGGAAAATCTCCAAAGAAGGCTTAGATTAGGTTTCTTATGGTTGATGTTTATTTTGTGTGTATAATTGCGCTTTAGGTTGGTGTTTTGTATCTGGAAGATTTAATGCGTTTGAAATGATGTAATTCGGAAGTTGATTGCTTCTGTTTAGTATTAATGTGAACATCTCAGTAGAAATAATATTTGGCTTAAATTGTCTATGGAGTTTGATAAATTGTGTTATGGCTAGCACAACATCCCAGTCACAAACTCACTTCTTGATTTGCATCCCTTTCCATGACCTAGAGTACCATTTTATACTTTGTGAACTTATTACTTCAAACAAGGGACCTGATCTTTTCTTATTTTAGCAGCATCTATTTGGTTTTATGTTTCTGTCGTCATTTGTGTGTTTACGGCTGCATTCACTATAATTTAACAGAAGTTCATAACTAAGCTTCTGCTGCAACATGGTTTTTCAGTGTGGATTTGATGAACCCACCGCAAAAACAAACATAAACATAATCCTCATGATGCAAATCAGATCATTAGAATCCTCAATTGGTTGTGTTTTCTGGGCAGGAAATCGAGCTAGGGACCTTAATCATAACCAAACATATGTGCAACATTGGTTGTGGTATCCAGAAGCCTAGTAGAACTTAGGAAAACAAAGTTCTCCAGGTGGTCTAAAAGGGTGTAGGACGGTTGTTTATGACAAAACACGGGCAATTTCTTTCACTACTTATTTTGCTGTTATTGATCCTATTATCCAAAACTGTAAATTGTTAACAAACCAACTAGTTTATATCAGCGTCGTTCATGTTATGAGACATTTGAATTCTATAGCTCATAACATTGGCAAGGTTATCTAAGAGCGTAGTCTCTAAAACTTGGGTTGGTCATATGCCTCAGAAGCTCAATGCTGCAGTGTGTAATTCTTTTGGTTTTGTTTCTTGAATGCAATTGTTTGCCTATACAAAAAAAAGAAAAGAAAAAGAAAGATGAATTGCACCCTGAAAAATAAGTCTCTTAACAACCACAATGACCACACTATTGCACACCACATAAAGTACCCAACCTTCAATTTAAATCCACTGGCAAGAGCTCCAAATTGCATAAAATTGATGATGGGATCAATATCCATTATAGTAGTTAACACTGAACCAAGCAAAAATGATTTATCACACTTTGGAAGCAACAAAAATAAAAAGGCCACTGCAGCATACAACAACCAAACCTTATCCTATTAAGTTGGGGCGACTACATGAATCAAATTACGCCATAGTGTTCTATCATAAACTATTCATCTCTCGATTTTTCTTAATAGTTTCTCTCAAGGAGGGCACATTTTAAGAATTTTAAATAAGTTTTTATGAAAAAATGTATCCAATGCATCTGAAATTGAAATATTTGAATTTTTTTAATGAATAATTTCTTAATTTAGAAGAGTGTTTTGGGGCACTCATTAACAAAATTATAGTTTTTCTAAGTCTTTCTCTACCTCTAGTGATATGATTATCCTCTATATGATCTACTCTCCTAACTACAAAATCTATGTGTCAACTCTCTACACACCCAAACTATTTTCCACTATCTTACATCCACAAAAAAAAAAACACATGATATACCATGATTCAGAGGTAACACCCCACGAACCATAGTCAGTTAACTTGTGAGTTAACACAATCAAGCCATCTTGCACCATAAAAAGCGAGAGAGAAAATCTACAATTTCAACTTCTAAACCAAGTACAATCAAATATTTGCAAATCTCTTGCATCGTAATTTGCAAAGTGGGTACTCGTATTTGCACAATATAATGTTCCAAATTAGATTATTGAAGAATAAAACAGAGGTTTAAGAAAAAACATAAAGTTGATTTCCTTTGATCAAGTGTACTATACATCTGGAAATAAATGATTAGAAATACACAGAAGATTTGACCATGGAAACAAATCATGTATCACGAGTCCTTCGGTACTGCATGTTCAACGAAAATCAGCCTTCCATCAACTATCTGGCACCATGTAGGCGATATTATCAGCATTGAAGGTATTTATAAATCAATTCCAAAGAACAACATTTAGATGATATGTAATATATTTGTCAGATTCCTAGCTATGTCTAAGGAAATTGGATTTGTTGCATCGAACATTCATTGAAGTCAATGATATCAACCGTTGACGAAGTTTAATTGAGATTGTAAGTTCTTATTTGCCAAATTTACAATATTAACCATTAGATCTCTATCCAACAACTTAGATCGGCTGACTGTAATGGATACAAGAACTATTGACTGTAATGAATCCAAATCCAACCATTGACTCTCTACGTCTAAGATTTGTTTTTTTGGTAACAGAAACCTAAGATTATTTAAATGATAGGTTAGTTAGTTACAACTCTCTTATGAATTAGTTAGCGGTTGTTGATTGGTAATTAAGTAGTTCATCCTCGACAAGGTTTATATATATAAAGCATCATGCGTTCAATAATCTTTTTAAACCAATTCAATATGTTTATCAATATGCAACTCCATGAGTATCAATATGCTCCCTATCTTTCCTATGTCTATGATCTTCCTCCTTTTGAGCCATGGTTTCTTAACAATTGGTGGGTACAACTATGCAACTAAAGGAAGATATTAAAGATGTGTATATAACAAAACCATTGATTACAGTATTCAAAAACCCACAAGTCTACCCCTATCATTGTAGCAGCAGTGAAAATAGATTCCCCACAATTTCCTTTGATAACACCATAATAATCTTGTTTCCATTGACCAACAACAGAAAGCTTGTTCACGTCAAATAGGAGAATAGAGAACCTAAAAAGAAAGCTAAACTAGAAACCGAACTAAAGCTTTAAAGCCATATTTGGATAAACAACTTATAGCACAAGCGCTTATCATGATAAGCGCTTATGGATAAGCTTACATAAGCTATTTCTATAGGAAAAGATAAAATGAAGTTAAATCGTTTTTGTATATGCTATAAGTTGTTTTCCTAAGCTATCTTGGAGAACTTATGAAATTAAGCTGAAAAAAGCTGAAAGTGTTATAAGTTGTTTTCATATGTTCTCCCAAATAGTCTCACAAAACTTAAGCCGGTAGACAAGCTCAAATAATCCAATCCAAACAGACCCTAAGTGCTTATGCTATAAGCACTTATCATGTAAGTTGTTATGTATAAACTATTCCTATAACAACATATAAAATAAAGTCGAACTATTTTCCGTTACAAAACAAAAGTCAGACTTTTTTGATCTAAACTATAAGATGTTTTCATAAGCTAATCGGAGAGCTTACGGAAACAAGCTGAAAATACCTTATGGATGTGCCATAAACTATATTCATTAGCTCTCCCAAACAGTTCCACAAATGCTTATGCCAGTAGATAAGCTCAAATAAATCAATCGAAATAGATTTTAAATCACTAATCAGTCAGGCATTTTAACAAACACATTCACAGCATAATATTCCAATTCATGGCATAATATACAGATATGAGAAAGTGACAATTACCCTTCCATTCAACGCTTTCCTAGCCTTTTCAGCTTCGATTTCAGATTTGTATGAGACAAAACCAAAACCTTTAGGCCTTTGAGTTTTTTGGTCTATAATAAGTGAAGCTGCAAAAGAAGAAAATCAGAACCGACATAGCAGTGGGGGGTGAGAAGAGAAAGAAGAGGGGTACACAACACACATACACACCTTCAGTAATTACTCCGAATGGTGAGAACAATGAGTCAAGTTGTTGTAGTGTAGTGTAAAACGATAATCCTGGAAAATGAAATGAAACAATGTTGAAAAGGTTGGAGAATTGATGAATTCGACGAAAATGAATCAGAAAAAAAAAAACTAACTGCTGACAAATAGCTTTGTCCCGATTCGTTGAGACATGTTTGTCTACTTTCAGATTCAGGTGTCCTTTGATTGTTTGCACGAAGGCAGGTGCTCGGGAACAAGTTCAGCCACCAAAAATGCACACATAGTTTACTAACTGAACCCAATCAAACTGAAGTTCGCGAACCGTGACTCAGTTCGACTTATTTTGGTGTAGTTCGGTTCAATGTAACGGTCTGATTTAGTTTTTTTTTTTTTTTTTTAGATTTTTGAACATCAATGTAAGCATAAGAACCAAATTGTTACATATTACTTTACTTTGGTGACTATCATAAACAAAAATATGTTATTCAATAAACCTTCAAAATGAATTTTGTTTAGAACAGTGATAAAGGGAATAATTCAAAATCAAAATCTTTTTTTGCCTTTTCATAAATTTAGGAGTGTAAAGTTTTGACACTTGTAATTTTGAGGGAAGAATTGGCGTATGAATGTCCGTCTTTTAACCAGTTATATATAAAAACAATACATGATTTTGAGTTGACTTTTTTACTTTTAATTATACCGTTAAACACATTAGCCTATAACAATACTACATTGTTGGCGCCATTAAACAAAATAATTTATATTATATTTGTTATATTGTTACAATATTATTGGTATCACTAAAAAGATAAATATAGTTTATTACAAAATGAAAATGCAAAATATCTATACATATATTTTTAATCAAAATCATTTATACTCATTATTAGTGCAATAATAGTAATAAAACGTGAACTCACTTGTGTTGGCATGATATTGTTGGTTTGAAACCTTGGAGTATGCTCAATTTCAAAGTTTTAGGTTTGATTCTCCCTAATGACAATTTGGGTGGACTAGTTTACCATCTTAAAAAATTAAAATAAAACGTGGGTCATATCTTTAAGTCGGGTAATAATTTTGTTTGATAAAACTTAAAAAATAAAAATAAAACGTGGGTCATATTTTAAGGATGGTAATAATTTTGTTTGATAAAACTTCATAAAAGTTTGGTAATAATTCAATTTTTTTGTTGACTAAAGGCTATTATTTAAATTCAATTTATTACTAAAAAATATATTTTATTTTGATTGTTTTAAATCTTTTTAATTAGGGGCGTTTTTTATTTGACTATTTGTAACTGAAATAATTTGCACATATGACAATTTTTTATGACATTAAGGCAAATTTTAAAAAAGTAAAAACTATATTTTGAGACGAGAAAACAAGGCTGAAAAAGTTTGAGAAATAGGTATGCGCTTTTCTCTGAAATTTCTCATTGAGGTGTTACTTTTCAGTCTCTGTTACTTTTTTTTTTTATTATCTGGTTGCTTTTCATGCACCCTTTTTAGATTACTGTCTTTGTTTTGTTTCTATCCAAAAAAGATTACGGTCTTTGATTTATGTTTTTCTACTCTTTTCACGCTAGACATATTAGTAGTGACACATGTATATGATGTTCATACTTTGTACCGTGTTTTTTTTGGTGTTCTAGCCAATTTAAAATTTAGAATACTGTTTATTTATTTTAAAAGATATAAAAATTAAGCATATTGAATTTCCCTCCCAAAAAATATGAGGAATTAACGTGCAATACTTTATTTTTTTTTTAATGTTGATAGGTATCAATATAATTTGTTGCAATTTCATTGATTGATTACAAGTTGATGGCTCCTCTGAAATTTGAAAGTGAGAAGAATTACGATCACCTCATAAAGCTTCTTTTGATCGGAGATAGTGGTAAGTTACTCCTTTGCCCCTTCTATTTTGTTTTCACATAGTGAGGCAAATGTACTTTAGTTTTAGAATTCAATTTTTGAATCACCTACTTTTATCAATTATAAATGCAATATGTTGTCAAGGGTTTTGACTTTTGAATTTGTATATTGATCAATCTAGTCCCTTGAATTTGTACACCCATAATTTCGTCCCTGAATTTTTCGATATAGCACAATAGTCGCTGACGTTGATGGCGTGCAATATTAAACAATGGTGTGGCAGTCCATACGTTGAATCTATTGGGAATGAATTCAAAATGATTGTACTTTGAACAACTATAATACAATTATGTTGTCAAGGGTTTGAATTGGGAATTTCCTCTGATCCTGCTTTGAAAATGTTACTCACTTAAACATGAAATATGTCGTAGTTCCTTCCACCCTCCCTTTGTGTTATTTTTTGTTAGTGGATGAATATGATAAAAGATTAATTGTAAAATATAAATAAATGGAACTAATGGACTAGGTCACGACAATGTGACGAACCTAAGTTCAAATTCCTACCAGGAGAGGCAACCACATTTAGTACGTGACGACCCCTTGAACATAATTGCCTATGATAAAAGTAGACCTAACAGTATAGTAGTTATCCAAAATTTAAGAGTATAAGGGTGCTTCGGTGTAAAAATTCCTTAATCTTCTATGGTTCCTGTATGTTATTCTTGATTGCAGGTGTTGGAAAGAGTTCCCTTCTTCTACGCTTCTCTGATGGTTATTTCACAACTAGTTATATTACAACACTAGGGTGAGTTTTTCATGATTTAGGTGTAGAGCTGCATAACCTTGTATGTGAGAAGTTTCCCTAAATCACAGTGTCTTCTTCCTGATGTAGCATTGATTATAAAAATAGAACCATTGAGCTGGATGGAAAAAAGATCATGCTCCAAGTTTGGGATACTGCAGGTCAGGAGCGGTTCCGAACAATTACAACCGGTAAGATTTTTAAAGGAGAGTGGTTTTCTAGTACCCCCCCTGTCCTGTGACTTTTACTTGTCCCTTTTGTATTATTGTTTTGTCATACGGAAAAGACAAATAATTCTAACAAAAGAAATAAAATTATTAGTTTTCTCGATATGTATAAATAACCTTAAAACGATACGATGTAGTAGTTTATTTTGAGTCAAACCTTATAAACTAACTTTCTTTTTCTACTTCAGCTTACTATCGTGGTGCTATGGGCATATTGCTAGTCTATGATGTTACAGATGAATCTTCATTTAACAGTAAAGTTTTCCATCTTGTATTATTTTCTTCAAAGATTTTTTCTCATATGGAATATTCACAAACCATATGCTAATTTCAGATATCACGAATTGGATTCGTAGCATTGAGCAACATTCTTCAGACAATATTGTCAACAAAATACTGGTTGGTAACAAAGTTGACATGGATGAAAGCAAAAGGGTATGCAAACATTTAGGACATTTCTTGTCACTAGTGCTATAAAACTTAAATTTATGTTTCATATTCACATAACACGGATACACACGAATAATTGTTAAAACCACAAATTAACTACGATTCATGAGTCTAAGTATTTATTTCGAGTTGATCTAACTGTAAACCCAAATTTTAGTAAACTTTGGCAAGCCTGCACTGAACTCAATTTCGAGTCTAAGTATCAATTTCAGGTTCCATGAAGTCGAGTTTTCTCGCAGTGAACTCGAGTAAAGTTACCGAAGATTTTAAACACAGCTTATGATCTTTTTTTCTTCTCAATTTTTTGATTGATTCCTTTTCTTCTTTGTTACTCTGATTTTGTTCATGTTACTCTTTTGTTTATAACCAAGATTGATATTTTGAATTGTAGATGTACTTATAGTATTATATAAGTATACATGTCATTGTCATGTATATATTATGTTTAATATCAAGTAAACTCTCGTTATAGAGAAACCGTGAGTTTTAAACTCTTGATTTTGACAACATTCATACTGTGATCATATATATATATATGTATACAAAACTAAACTACACACGCTTGCCCATTTTCCTTTATGCTTCCCCAACCACATTGGGTGAAGTTATTTGTTTTTTCTCTTCTAACTCGATGTTTGTTTGCCAATCCTTAATCTTGAACATACATGTTTCATGATGCTACAAAAACAATTATGAAGTTTTGTATTTCTCTCTAGGCCGTTTCTTTCTCCAAGGGCCAAGCACTAGCCAATAAGTATGGAATCAAGTTCTTTGAAACAGTAAGTGGTGTATATGCTTAAAAATGTGGAAACTTAAGTTTTTTTTTTTGCTATTATTGCAAATTGAAGATTTTCTGTTGCAGAGTGCAAAGACAAATCTAAATGTGGAAGAAGCTTTCTTCTCAATTGCAAGGGATATAAAACAAAGGCTTCCTGACTCTAAGAAAACGGTATTTAAACTTCCTCTTCCTTGAATTCATTTACAAATTTAGTGTTAATTAACAGCTCTTTGTTCATGAAGTTGAATGACTGTTTTTACATTGCAGCCGTCGAGAATTAGAATCAACAAACAAGACAATGCAACTGCAACACGTGGTTCACAGAAGTCGGCATGCTGTGGTTGAGGAAGCAGAGTTGCTGTTCAAGATCAAGAAGGAGGAAAATACATGAATGATGAGATTGATGACGACTTCTTTTGTGTTTAACCTTGTCATTCTTTCAGAATTTCTTTGTTTTCTAGGAGTAAATTAATCCAAAATGACAATGTGATTGTGTCATTTACTCTATGTTTTTTGGTTGCGACACAATCCCCTAGTCATTGATTTTTTTAAGGGTTAATTGTGTTGACATTCTTTAGAATTTGACAAACTTATGTTGACCTAGTTCTTATTTCAATAAAGTACAATAGTTTTTTTTAAACTTTTACCAATAATTTCATAGTTTTCATTTTTTCAGCATATATAGATATACTCTGACTTTCTGAGCAACATTTCATATCAGTGAAAATAATGACCAAGTTTCTGAAAATTAGGATATAAAGGTTGATATGCATCTTTTATATTTTTGTTTTTTAAAGAGACAATTTTCCCACCTAGTGTCCTTAGCCGCCAAGGAACAATAGCAATAGATGAAAAAGCCTAAATTACTAGTTGAGAGTAACATTCCAACCATAAGTTCTCCATCCTCTATCAAAAAATGCATCTATCAAAAAGTATTGCAAAAATGTTACAAAATATGATAATACACAACTAAGCAAAAATAAATATCATGAGTTAAAAATTTCCATTCAAATGAAACAATTCTGAACAGTTTTCCAGAGTTTGAGCTTAAGATCACAGTTCTAAATTGTGGACCTGCGTTTTATCGCAATCTTAAGATTTGCAGCGTAACTGCAATCGCTACTACCAGAGTCAAGTTCAAGTCCAAACAATGCCATTCTCTAATGGCGTCAAGTTCAAGTCCAAGCAAAAATTCAACCTTTCACAATGATTTTTAGTTTTCTTGAAGATGGGAAAACTATTATGCTTTCTCATGTGGCCACCAAGAGCTTGTCCAATAGAAAACTCAAGTCCACAAATAGGGCATGGATGCATCTTTGGTTTCATGTTTGGTAACTTGTACATGAGTTTTGGTCTCTTGTGACTTGCTCTATGGCCACCTAAAGCTTGAAAAGAAGAAAATTCCTTGTTGCATGTTTTGCACTTAAAACCACATTCTTTGAAATGATTGGTTTCTTCACTGTTTTCACCAACTTTGGATAGTAGCATCAAACAATTTAACTCACTCTTATCTTCTCTGCCTCTCTTCATGTCTAAGCAAAAAAGGACAAGAATACAGTTGAGATTTTTTTATGGAACTGGCTTAGTATATATTGTACAAATTAGTAATAATTAGAATTTGAGAGCATTGCATTCTAATATATAATATAGATATTAGATAGGTTCTCAGCATAGGTGAGGAAGGTGCGTATAGATAGTTGCCATGAGTACGACTCTCGTTACGCGGTTAGAGGGGCAGAAATAATACTGTGTTTTTTCTTAGCAATTAAGGAAATATATTGGTCAATTATTTTTTTGTTTTGAAGCTAGGAAATAGGAGTATTATTGATTGATTAGTCAAAAAAAGTTAGAAATACAGTCAACAAAAGATACAGATGAAAAATATATATGAAAATTTTGAGTAACTTCTCAGTTTCTCACTAAATTTATTGACGAAATGACGAGAAAATTAGTGGCGATTTCAATTTTTTAATCCCCTAGAAAATCTCTAATTGGCCACTCTCATTAAGGTTTAGAAGTTTTTTTTTAAGTGGATTATATATGTACCCATCACTTATATATGCAAACTTTTTACGTTCAAATAGAGTAATAGAGTACCCTAATTTAGTGGAATGAATCATCTCAATTGTTTATCTCTCATGTGTCTTAATTATTATCAATTTCATCATCGAATGAAAAAAGGTGAGATTGCTTTTTAGTATAAAAAATAAGAGAAAAAAGTTTAATAATAAGATCGATAATAATTTAGAGGCACTAGGAAAAAAACAATTGAAATGATACAATAAATCCCCTAATTTAGCTTCAAATTTTTATCTTAGCAGTTAGCACTCTGAATATCTATTATGGATGCTAGTAGATAATTAGCATATTTTCCAGCAGTGATAGCTAAGTTTAGTTAAAAATCAAATCTAGAGACCATATGGAGTTGCTAGCTACGTTTACCGCGTATCATAGGGACCCGTCTGTCTATGTTGAAGAGTATTGAAGAATCTAGCTGAAATTACCAAAAGAAATTAACTATGCAATGCAACTTCTCATTACACGGTCAGTTTCAAAAAATTACGTGACATCGCAATTTTATTGAACCACTAGAGAGTAGATTTTTTGTGTTTTTCACCACTATTCCATCAAACTCATTGCTAATTTAGACATATACATATTCTAATTTTTTTTTTGGAAGAAATGAACACCAAATCTTATTTCTGTGTCCCACACTTTTCTTTCTTTTATTAAATATGACCTACTATTCTTCTTTTGTGCATCTTAAATTAAAAAAAGACGAAGTTTTCATGTAAAAAACCACACGGTATGGAGAAAATCGGAAAAGAGTATACAAAAGCGAAATTTATAAATAAGTATTGTACAAAAAAATAAAAAAAAATTAGTTGTATTTTTTACGTGATTTTCGTATGATTTTTAACTAAAGAAACCTATGTTTTTCTTCAATCCATAATTTCGTCAAAGTTTTTTATAGTCACATAAAAGAGTCTTTTAAGTTAAAAACTATATAAAAAACACAGAGAAATATACATAAGTTTTCTCTATAAATAAATATATTGATCAATTTCCATAAAAGTACCTGAGAAGGAACAATATTATAGGCCAAATAATCCCATAAATATATGAAAATAGGTATAATGAAATGAACAAATTAAGAATATTATAGGCCTTGTGATGTGAACCGTTACGTGTGGGCCTAGCTAGGAGAATTTGGTGATTGCACAAGCAAACGTGTGTCGTAGAGACTCAAGTCAACACAAGTAAATTCCTTTCACATGTTCACTTCACATTCTGCTCAATGAAAGTCCAAATAATTTTATTAATTTCGTGTCATTACTCCAACTCCAATTGAAGTAGAGTCCATTTTAATTTCCTGGCGCTTTACCATGATGATGCAAGAGTTTCAATGATTGTTTCCAAGCAAAAATGTTTAATAACTTAACACAAAATATTTGACATTTCAGCCATAAAGTGGGGGCAGTTTTGTAAAATCCGCTCACCCCCATCTTCTTCTCATCTTCTTTATAGTTACTAATTTCTCTGGTTTTTTACTTTTTCTAAATTTAATTTAATAGTATTTTACAAAAGAGTTGGACATTTATGAGTATGAGGTGTTTCATCACACTGTGCTTAGTCTCTTTTTGGCTTCTCTTTGGTTCCTGCTGCTTTCAGAGGTATGTAAATGCAATGCAACCATACAATCTTCTTCTCATTCTTTTTCTATTCTCAGCTTTACTTTGTTCTTCTTTTAACCTACATTCTATGGATACTGTGAAAATAAACTGAAAAGGTGGTTGGATGTGTGTCATTTCAGTGTGTCATCAAGAAATTTATCTGAGAGTGACCTACATCAAGCTGGCTTGCCACCAAGAGGGTGGAATTCCTATGATGCATTTTCCTGGATAATATCTGAACAAGAATTCTTACAGAATGCTGAAATAGTTTCTCAGCGTCTCCATGCTCATGGATATGAGGTATAAATACTGAAATGAACTGTAGTGTATGAATGATTTTACTTTACTGCATTAGTAGTGCTTTGGTTATAGATATAGATTGATTTCTTTGTTTCTACCCTTGTAGTTTGTTGTGGTGGATTTCCTCTGGTATAGGAAGAAAGTCACAGGTGCTAATGTTGGTTCTCGTGGATTTGACGTGATTGATGAATGGGGAAGGATGGTCCCTGATCCAGGAAGATGGCCTTCTTCCCATGGTGGGAATGGATTCAGTCAAGTAGCTAAGAAAGTACATAGCTTAGGTTTAAAGTTTGGAATTCATGTTATGAGAGGGATAAGCACACAAGCTGTGGATGCAAATACCCCTATCCTAGATACAACAAAGGTATTGGTTTGCGTTTTTGCTTTAACTTGATCTTCTATTTATTTCTGTATTATGAACTCACCAGTGCTTATGCTTATGTCAGTAGATAAGCTCAAATAAGCAAATTCAAAATAAGCCAGTTCAAACATGCACTTAATCTAAAACAAAATTTCGTATTGAGTTTTGATGTCCTCTTCCTGTGATTTACTAGGGCGGTGCTTATCAAGAATCTGGTCGTGATGTGGCATGCAAAAGATATAGCAATCCCAAAAAGGGCTTGTGGATGGATGCCGAATGGTTTCATGAGTGTAGATACAACGTTAGGGGCAGGGAGAGCTTTTTTGAGATCCCTTTATGAGCAGTATGCTGCTTGGGGTGTTGATCTTGGTACCGAGACTTCTAATTTCTAAGTGTACTGTTTACAACATTTATCATGTCATTGACAAGAATCATGATGACTTTAAATAAATAATTTCATTATTTCCAAACCTCTATAACTGATTAAACTTACAAAGTATTGATTGATTATACATTCATGTGTTAATTTGGACTTGCATTATCATGTAGGAGAGTATATATACACAGCTATGCCTATGCTTTGGTACTAATATTGATAGATTTTCTGCCTTTCTTGCAGTGAAACATGACTGCGTGTTTGGTGAGAACTTGGATTTAAATGAGATAACCTATGTATCTGAGGTATTCTTCAGTTTCCTCTTTCTTACCTTCTTCCACTACTACTTGTTCTTGTGTCAACATTCAAGATTTTAATATTTTTGCTACTATTATTTGCAAACTTTTCATGTGACATGTCATGCCAGGTTCTGAGCCAACTTAATCGTCCCATTGTGTATTCTTTGTCTCCCGGAAAAGCTGTGACACCAGCCATGGCCAAGGGTGTCAGTGGACTAGTCAACATGTATCGCATAACAGGAGATGACTTTGATACATGGGATGATGTCAAGGCTCATTTTGATATATCAAGGTGATTAAGTTTTTTTTATACATTACATCACTGTCTAAGATACTTTTATCAGTCTTTGGATTTGAAGTATGTTGCTATCATGATGCTGCATCTCTGTTTATGTTCTGTTATTTTACCATCAATATTTCACCATATTACATAACTTCAGTTCATTAAAATCTGAATCAGGGACTTAGCTACAGATAATATGATAGGAGCAAAAGGTTTAAAAGGGAGTTCATGGCCTGATTTGGACATGCTACCATTTGGATGGCTAACCGACAAAGGTGATGAGGCTCGGCTGCTAGGCAGTGAAGCATTCTCTCTTGATTAAAAGGCTTACTGAAATATGGATTTTTGATTTTTTTTTTTAATTTTCAGATTCAAAAGAAGAGCCACACAGGTATAGTAAGTTGAATCTAGATGAGAAAAGGACACAGGTATTGATAAATACTAAATAGTATGACCGAGTAGCTTTCTTATATATTTCATGTTGTGATGTGATTGCAATGCATTATGACAGATTCTGAGTGAATTCATTGTTATCTTATAGATGACTTTATGGGCTCTGGCAAAGTCTCCCCTTATGTATGGAGGCGACATGCGGAAGATCGACCCTGCCACATATGAAATTATCACGAATCCTACTGTGCTAGAGATTAATTATTTCAGCTCTAATAACATGGAGGCATGTGAGCCGTCTTACTTTTTTTTTTGGAGGAAAATAGTTTACATATGAGGGATAAACATATAAAAAATCATATCATTTTTACTGCAATGACAGTTTCCTTATGTCACAAGCTCGAAGAACTCGAAGAACGAATATCAGCATCATATACGGAAAATGAGAAGATCTAAGAAAGGAAAGAAACCTATACATTCATTAGGCCTTACTAGCTGCACCGAATCAAAGGCAAGTGGATGGACTATTGAAAATATTAACCAAGATCTTGAAAGAATCTGTTGGAAAGGGAATGCAGAAAACAAGCATCAGAACCCTTTCTGTGTACACAAGAGAGAACTTCAATTCAGATTGTAATCACACTTTATCTTTCAATGTTCTATTTATATAACTTAGTTGATTATTTTGGTTGTTAACAACATAAATTGTTTAATTGATGTTGTTACAGAGACAGAGAGAGTATGTATCAAGAGAACTATCGCGGGAATCATCAATTAGTTGCTACCAACCAAATGATACTTTGCTTCGATGGTTCTCCAAAACGAAAAGTTACTTCCAAAGAGTTCAAGAGAGGCACATTTTCTCCTTGCAGTCTGGATTCAAATCAGGTATGTTGCAGTTCATATTTGATGTATGTACAAGTGTAGTTTGTGGCTCTTAATCTTTAGGTAGAGAATCCTGTGTATGATCCATATTTGCAGTTTGTCTCAAGAGTAGATATCAATATAAAAATTAATTTCAACAATCCATCTTATCTAGGCATATATTAATGTTACCCCTAGCTAGGCATATATTATTGCTATTTGTGGACCCAATTGGAAGATGATGAATACTTTCTTTAACAGATTTGGGAGCTAAACTCCAATGGAACCCTGGTAAATAGTTACTCCGGTCTTTGTGCAACAGTGAAGTATATCCAAGGTGAATTTTACTAGTACATATATATGTCCCACATATAAGTAATAAGTACGTGAGTTTGGACCAAATACATATACCTTTTTGTTTATATTTAAGAGCAGAGGAGATATAACTTGTCTTCCCTGTGTTTATTATTGATAATGCAAATTGGACACTGGTGCAGCTAATGTTGATTCGGGTGGCATTCGCTCTTGGATTGCAACGGGAAGAAAAGGAGAAGTATATATGGCTTTCTTCAATCTAAATGAACAGAAGACACGAATATATGCAAATATGTCATATTTGGCTAAGGTTTTACCTGGCAGACGCATCAATTCCTGTCAAGGTAAAGAAGTGTGGAGGGGAAAGAACGTTGTAACAACACAAGGAACAATATCAATGGACGTGGAAGTTCATGGATGCGCGCTATTTGTTCTATATTGCAACTAGTTTGGCATCCAATTACTTATTTATTACGTACTAACAAAGGAAAGCAAAGAAAAATAAAATTTCATTGCTGAGCCTTTATTTATATTTATATTTTGAAGTACGTAAGTGTTGAATCCAACCATGTTATAGACAAGTTAAGTAGGTAACTATCGTTGTATACTTGTGCTAAACAGCTAGCCTTGTGATTTTTCCAAAGTATGGGATGGCTGGTTACTTTGTAATACATATTGGACTCAAATCAGAGGCTTGGAAACCCCAGCTAATAATGTATGGCCAACAAGATTTGCTCGTCGAGATGAAACTAATGTTATAGTTTTGATTAAAATTGAGTTGCAATCCATCTCGATGGTAACACGATGAGCTCCTTAACTCTTTCAACCAAAAATAGCCTCTACTCGAATTGGATGGAACTGGAGTAGTTCCTACTTCTACTAAATAAACTAAGCTCACGTGGACCTCATTTTTCAATTCTATTATCTAGTTAATCAATACTTTTTTTTCAATGACAAATGTTTTTTTTTTTAAAGGATTGAATGACAAATGTTAGTATTTAATTGTTATGCTATTTATAGTTTTAGCAATTTAGTTTGACATGCTATTTGTTTTCTTGAGACAAGAAATGATAGTGAATTAATGAAATTTGCTTCATTGTATTGAGACAAAATCATGTCTAAAATTTAGATTGATGACATGTATTATGAATGAGTATGTTAAATTGATCACAATTTCAAAGTTTCAAAGTACGAATCAAGTGTCATAACATTACAACAACAAATTTAGCCTTGGAGCAACTTAGTAGGTTCCAAAAGAGAGTCATAACATTAAAAAATGATTGAAATGAATTGTAATATAGAGGTAACAAAACGGTTAACCGTTTAAGGTTCAAACAATTACCATGAACCGTTTTATGCACTTGAACAATATTAATCATTCTAATGAAAGGAAAGTATCATGCAATTACATTAAAAAAAGACAAAAAACAATTAAATTCGCAAAAGAACTAAAAAATTCAAAATATTAAATTTGGTTCGGTTTCGTTCGGTTAATATGTTACGAAACGGTTAGCCGAACCATAATTTTGGTTCAGTTTAGTTCGTTCTAAATCTTAAACGGTTCGGTTCGGTTATTCCGAACCATTTTAACAATTCGGTTCGGTTCGATTTTTATAGTTAACCGAACCATGCCCACCCCTAGCCTCTCCTAAACCAAAAGCCTCAGCCTGTTTAGGAGATAAAATTAAAATTGCAGTGTTGACCACTGTTTTGGCTTGAACAAATTCTCCTTTTATCATTCCATAAGCTTGAAAGTAAAACCCTTACTTCTAACATGAAAATAGTATCTATTTGGAGTTATCTTTCGAATTGGATCGAAACTACTAAACTAAGCTCACGTGGACCTCATTTTTCAATTTTATTATCTAGTTAATCATGCTTTCACCACTCTCGGTCACCACATTTCACTATACATTTATGTCATTAGTGATTAAACCGATACATGATATTTTTTTTCATGACAAATGTTTTTTCTAAAAAATTAAATGACAAATATTAGTATCTTAATTGTTATGTAACATGAATCTTCAACTTCTTTTAACTCATTAGCTCAACAAGCCATCCTCACACTAATAAATGATAAACAATAATTTAGTAAAATATATATTTTTTCCATTCATTTATACATTATTATTAATTAATCTTTGTATATAATATTATTAATAATATTTGTTTTAGTAGTGAAAATGAGTATGAAATTTAACAAGTCACAATATGGAGCCTTCCTTGAAACCGAATTAATCATTAAGAAATGAGTCAGTCACAAATGGACCACCGAAACCGAATACATTTTGTAACAAGATGACACTTGTTAATTTGCTGAGTATGGAGTGAGTGAGTCCCAAGTAACATCATCACCGAATACATACAAGCATGGATGGATGTTGAAATGGAACATCTCAATCGCAATCTGATGAATTTAAGGGAAAAAGAAAAGCAGATTGTGGTTCAGTCACCGTCTAAGGTTCCCGATGGTTGGTTGGTTGAACAACGACCCCGTGTCTCTAACCCCAACCACATTGACAGGGTAACCCTTCTTTTCTCTTCCACTTAATTTAATTATTATTCTGCATGCATCTTTAGGTAACCCTTTCTATTCATTAATCTTGAATTCAACTCCTTCACTTTCTAAATATAACAATTATTAGACAAAAATATATGCACACTCGGTGTATCAACTTGTTTTACACTCACAACTTAACGATAATCAAGTATTTGACTCTTGTTTTTAAAATAAGCTTTTGTGGCCAATGAAGGTTGGTTCAGTTGGTATGGAGTTGTCTCATATCTCATATCCTCCAAGGGCATGAGTTCAACTCCTGCTGCTGATAACCTGTAATGTAAATTCCTTTGAAAGCGCGCTCTTTGAGCATTGAGGCCTGCCTGACCCTAGTGAGCCCCACAACCCAACTCACCTAAACTTTCCTCTACCAAAAAAGATATTAATGTTGAACTGTCATTGGATGACGGTGTAAAATAGTTTATTTACACCGCACTTCATTAAACTCAAATTATTATACAGTCATAAATACATAAATGTTTAAAAGTATGAACAAATATGTAAACTATGAAATTATGAAGTAAATCGAAGGTGTTCTGTGTTTGTTTCCATTTCAAAAATAGTAACATTGCTGTTCTGGCATATGATGAATATAGGCATTTCTATTCAAAGTTTAGTGCTTCATTTGAAAAATTGACAAAACAATATAAATAAGATAATTCAGTGAGCTAGAATCAATCCAAATTGAGCCTAAGTAGCTAAAGTTAAGCTTGATTCAACTCACAAAAGCCAGGAAAGCAAGTTTTAATCCCTTACTATGCTTCATTTCTACAGTTAGCACATTTAGGCTTTGATTCTCTGTTATTATTTTTTGGTGCATCATTAAACTGTTCTCATCTCATTTGTTGAAACTCCACTAGTAATTTCTAAAAGCATTTGGAAATTCTTCCCCTCATGCATGGATTTGATTTGATTTTTTTTATAAATCTTTTTTTTCTTCTTCAGTATTACATAGAGCCACACACTGGACAGAAGTTCCGTTCTTTGGTATCGGTTCAGCGATATCTAAATGGAGGAGAAACAAGATACTATCTTCCTACTGAGAGAATGATATCAGAAAACAATGACACTGTGAGTTCTAACTTTATGTTTACATCAGTTTCTAGTATATCTCTTTAGTCAGTAAGAGGAGGAACATAGTGACATCTATGTTCCTTTTGCTACTAACTAAAGTTTGTAGGAAGCATATATTTTTTCTTAATTATTCAGCTGTTTCCGGACAACAAGCCAAATATAGATTGTTTTGCTGCATTATCAGGTTATAGTTCTGTTTTTGCTTTAATTTATATGATGGTAATTAAGAGAATTGCAAATGGAAATGATTAATTGCATTTTTCTTACTTGTAAATGGAAATGTGTTCTGAAATAGGGTTGAATGTAAGAGAATTAAAGTGATTAAGCAATTTTTCAATACTATTTTTATTGTTTGTTTGTGTTTGTGTCAATGGTGGAACACTAGTGGTAAATAGTGGCAATAGCAGAGTACCCTGAGTCAGTGCTGGTTTGGATTTTGTTTTTTATGGTGAGTGATCTTTGGAAGTATCGGTGTATCCTGTTTTGCTCTAGAATTATGCTTGACTTGTGAAATGAATGAAGAGGACAACGTGTTGTGTATATGATCTGTGGAAGTACTGCTGTATTCTGTTTTGTTATGTATCTGATGAGTTTTTTTTTTTTTTTTTTTTTTTTTTCTGGTTTTGCTGTCGTTCAAGCTTCCCAATGGTTGGTTGGTTGAGCATCGGCCCCGTTTGTCTAACTCCGACCGCGTCGACCGGGTAACCTTCTTTCTCCCCTTCTTTTCTCCTCCAGTTAATTTAATTATTTATGCATGCATCTTTGCACTGCTTAGTATCGTACAATCATATCATACACCCATGCACACACACACACACAGTTTGTGTTTGTTGGGTACACTGCGACAATTGTGTAGGGATTGCTGACTTAGGGTTTGTATTTATAAAAAGTGATATGCATCGTCATTGTAAACTAGTTTTACAGTGACCATTCATAAAATCAAGTATTTGGCGGTTATTTCAAAATGCGGTTCTAAAATAGGATTATGTGACAACACGATGAATTGCTATTGGATGTTGGTAAAAAACAGTGCAGCTCCAATAAACTCAATTTTTTATAAATAAATAATCGAAAGTGTGAACAAATAAATATGTGAGAGTATGAAACTATGAAGTAAATCGAAGTTTGTATAAGAAATTTCTGATATAGGTTACAAATGGCGTCCAATAAGTGTTTTAATTCTGAACACTATTAATGATGGTCTCTCACACATGATGAATATAGGCATTTCTTTGACAAATTGACAAAACAACACAAATAAGATAATTAAATATGAACAAAAATCATTCTAAATTGAACCTAAATAGCTAAACAGCGTTGCTGATAATATAATTTTCTTGGTTAGGCAAATTTACACTTGATTGAACCATGTAATAATTAACACACACAAGCTAGGAAAGAAAGTTATAATCCCTTTCCATGCTTCATTTTACAGGTAGCACATTTAGGCTTGAGTTCTCTGTTACTATTTTTTGGTATATCACAGTATTGTTCTCATGTCGTTTGTTGAAACTCCACTAGTCATTCTGAAACCATTTGAAAAAATTTCCCCTCCTTCATGGATTTGATTTTTATTTTATTTGCAGTATTACATAGAGCCACACACTGGACAGAAGTTCCGTTCTTTGACATCTGTTCAGAGATATCTTATGGCAGAGGCAAGAGACTATCTTCCTACTGAAAGAATGATATCAGAAAATGCTGTGAGTAACAATTTCATGTTACATCAGTTTCTAGTATGTCTCTTTTGTCAGTAGCAAGAGAAACACAGTGGCATCAATCCTGATTTTGAAAAGATAATGAAATTGTCTAGATACTCAACATAGCATTTTGTAAAAAAGAGTTGGATAAATTTGGTTTATAAGATTGTATGAAGCATAAAAGTTTTTCTTAATTATTCAGCTGTTTCCTTGCAATAAGCCAAATATATATTGTTTTGCTGCATTATCGGGTTATGGTGTTGTTTTAGCTTTAGTGTATATGATGGAAATTACATTCATTCTTGATATGAAATAATCACTTGTAAAAGTCGATAATAAATGTTAGTGATTCTGTTACTTTGACTCGGTTATACTAGAAATAAAAAATGGGATTCCCATATTTATGCTATAAGCTAGCTTTCTTATGAGCTAGGCTTTAGAAGTGAGTTCTCCACATTCTGCGGTATTAGAGCCTGGTTTTCTCACTCCATCCTAAAGTGGATGAACCACTATTACTAGTTAAATTATCCTCTAATTAGTTTTTGAAAAATACCTTGGTTCTTTTTGTCAAAAAAAGCCTTGTTTTCTAATTCTATTTTTTTACATACAAAATGTCATTAGTTTTGTTCTCTTTTGGACAGTTTTTTTATTTAAGTTCTGTGTAGTTTCCTTTCGCAATTTTAAGTGAATATTTACTTCTCTTGATCCAAAGCTGCCACACTCTCCTGTTTGCATATGACTCGAAGTTCTTAAGTTCTTTCGCTGACTTGATCTGTGCAATATTTAATGTAGACGTGCATCAAGTCTAGGACTGCACAAAAGCTTCGTCCTGCAAAAGATTTTGAGGGACGTTTAAGTTTTTCTGGAGAAAATGCATGTAGAGCTACGCCCAAGGTGCCTAAACAAACAAACAAATCACTTTCAATTTGACAATTAACAATGGAGTTTAAATAACATGTACTTGATAGTGTAATCTTTTTACATGGTCATCCAATCGGATTTCAATAATGATGTCACTGTTTTATTAATTCATAAATCATCTCAACAAATATCTATGCGGCAAGATCTGATTGGATGATTGTGTAAAAATGTTTTACACTTTAAGTGCTTAGTCTTTAAACTCTTATTTGAATGGATTGCCACTATCTAAATTGTGCTGCCTTTTCAGTTAGTTTTCAAATGTGGCTCTGGAAAGCAAAGTGCTCCTAGTATGAAAAGTTACGAAAAAAATGATTCTCAGAAGAAAATCAAAATGGGAGAAGACGATAGAGGTTCCATTCATAACTTAGCAAGACCACCAACAAAAGTAAGCTGGGTTTTGTCTGATCCTAGAGGCTTCTGGAACCCTTTCCTCGATGATTATATTGTACCGGCATCTGAAAAGAGGAAATGGTCCGAAGCATTTTCAATATCCATCAATGAAGGAGCTACTAAGTGGAGTAAATAATTGAGGTAAGCTTGAACCTAGTTAAATATGTTTGAATGTAATTTGATGCCTTCAGAAGCACTGACATCACTTGTTACTTGATTTCATCCAACTTTGCAGGATTCAACATGGAGAATACATGACATAATAGTGACTATGTTGTGTTACGATGTAGCTTATGTTGTAGCATATATGTAGAGATCGTTCTATTTCACTGGTTACAGTAGTATATGTTGTGTCACACTGGTTCTAGGAACAATACTTTATTTTTGGGTTGCACAACCTTCAAAAACCTTATAGGGGATAGACAAACTGGTGAAGGATTGAAGTTTCAACTCATTGTCAAATTTCAGTCTTAAGACTAGACCAGTGTTGATTTAGCTTTGTTAGAAAAACTTTTGTACAGAGATAAATAACTATCTTGTATTGTCTTTTATTGTGTGGTTGGTGTTAATATGACTATGTTTCACGCCATCGTCATCAGTGTCATGCATAATATCTAAAACTAGGACGTTCATGGTTCGTTTCAGGAGGAAAATCAAATTGAAACTGTTACAACAGTTTGATAAAATTGAACTGAACTGTTAATTGTTCGCTCTGAACCGAATTGATATTTTGAGGTTTGATGTAGGTTATGTGGTTTCAAACCGAATAGGAACTATATTTTCAAAACCCGAATTGTACTTTTTCGATCTGAACTGATTCTTTGTGACCCCACCTGTTTCAATTTGCTATTATTAACGAATAATTAGGACAGTTGAAAAGAACCAATTGAGAGATTGAATTTTATGGTTGAGATGTAACAATTGAGAAAAAAATGAGAGGATTTCAATTGAGAGAATCTATTCTCATATGTCTTGTGCATATGAGAAATCTATCAATATAGGCGCACATAGTGTCAAATGTACCTGATAGGCTCAAACGATTTTGTCATTTTTTTTGTTGATGGATCGAGTTATTCTTTTTGTGATAGCTATAAAATTGGTATTGATGGTTTGACTATGATTTGTCCGAACATACTAAGATTTTGACTAATTAACTCTATCATTGGAGTAAATGGGTGTTGCAAAATCATATCATTCGAGTAACTTTTTACCAAGGTAATTAAAACTGAACCGGACATTAAACTGGTGTAGGTATATGTGTTTAAGGTTTTGAGGTTCAACCGGATTTAATTAAAAAACATATATTTTTTATTATTTTAGTATAATTTCCTAATAAAAAATATTTTTTTATTATAATACAGAACAGCTAAATACTAGTAAGTTATTTTTTTATACATCCTTTTTTAAAGATGTTTTTTTTTGACAAAAACTCATTTTTTAAAGATGTTAAGACATTTTAGTAACTAATACAATGAATTAGTATAATCATTAAATATGATTTTTTTAGAGGAATCATTAAATATGATTAGATGCACATTTAAAAAAAAAGATTAGATGCACATTTAATTTTTTTTTACGTGAATAAAAATTAAATTATTTGGATATTGGTAATACATTTGTACACTATTTTTTTTACTAAAGTCGTACACTATTTTTTGTAACTTTTTTTTCTCAAAAAACAATATTTTTTGTAACTTTTGAAAATTTCTATTATTTAATCATGTGTCACCAATTTATTTATTTTTTGAAAATAATAAATATCTTAATGAGTATAACAATAACAATTATATTATTAAATTATAACACCCTCTTTGATGTAGAAGCATGTCATGAGACTGGACAAAATAGATACGATGAGACGGAAATTCATGAGACAACTTTTTGTCGAAAGTATTGACTATAAAAAATACCAAAATACTCTTTTTATTTTTCAACATAAAAAATGCTCCCTCAGGTCACATTTATAAGCAAAAAAAAACAATTTTTTAGATTCATTGAATAACTAATGTATCCGGTTTATATAAAAGTCAGATACATTAATTATTAAATGAACATAAAAAGTTGTTTTTTACTTATAAATGCGTCCGAAAGGAGTACGATGTATCTCTGGTGCAATTCTCTTTTGTCTTGTCCTGTTCTTTCTTGTGTTTTAATGTGCTCACTGTTGTGTCAATCAAACGTACACCTTAAATTTATGAAAAAGTAAATAAATTATAATTTCATTCAAATCATAAATTTAATACTCCTTCTGTCTCAAAATAATTGTCTTTTTTTTTAAAAAAAAAATTATGTCTCAAAATAATTATCACTTTAGAATATCAACATAGCATTTATTATTTTTTTTTCCACTATTATACCCTTATTTATTGAACTTCATCCAACTTAACTACTTCATTAACTACAATTAATAAATATATTTTAGTAAATGATACTAATTTTATAATCAACACAATTAATCATTTCCTTACTAATCGTGCACAAACTTTAAACGATTATTATTGTGAATCTAAGGAGTAACATACTCCCTAGTCCTATATAAGAAATTTCAAAAAAAATCTTGGTCTTATTTATAAGAAATATCACAACTTTTAAGGTGTAGTTAGTTAAAGACTTTTTCTATGTATGTTTGTATGTTTAAAATTGTGGGTATTTATGCTTACAATTTTTTAGAGGGATTTTGTAAAAATATTCAAAAGTTACACTAATTAATGAATGTATTGGTGGGTTTTTGGTTTTTTTCTTGTTAACTCTACCCGTGCGATGCCGGATTTTGAGAATTTCGTAATAATATCAAAGGGTTCTTTTTACTTACAGATTCATACTTTTTATGAATGATAAGAAAAAATCAAAAAAGGTGCAAAAATTACACCAATTAAGTTATTAACTTTATTTTGGTACCAAATAATATTACCAGTTTGTGTTCCTGAATTCCTTCTTTCTCAACCTTCATATTCGATTACATTTATGTTAAAAGAACAATTAAAATAAGCAAATTGAAAATAGTAAACATGTTTCAAAAGTCAAAGTGAGAAAACAAAGTAATGTTATAATCTAGTGTAGTGATTTTTACAAATAAAAATGCAGAATAAATAACTTCAAGTAATTAATATAATATAGGAGAAACAAAGAGGTAGACAAAATTACACTAAAAAGTAAAGTTTCTAATGATAAAATTATCATCTGAATTAATCAAATTATCAACAATTTTAAAGATGCAACTTTAATATCGTAGCACGTAGTAAGCGTACACCAAGAAACTGATCCTAACCGCAAGGGCAGTTAAATCTATAAAAAGGAAAAGCAATTGTTATGTGGTAACCGAAAGAAAAAAAAATAATAAAGAGGAACTGTTAGGTGGTAATTGAAAGAAAAAGTAATAATGAAAATAAACCGTTAATAATGAAAAGGAACTGCTATCAAAAAAGGAATTGCAATGACGTTAGTGGCTTTTAAAAAAATGATATTTTCATGTGCTACCTGATTCAATTCCTTGTAGACTTTTTTTTCATAAAAATTATTTAGGTCCGTGAAACAAGGGCGGGGTTATGGTTATTAGGTTCAATTGCATGATGGTGATAGAGATGAAAGTGAGTGAGAAATGATTTAGGGATTGTGAGATTGAAAGAAAGAGGACCCGAAATTTGTGTTGAATACATAACATTGAAGTAATTGCATGTCATAAAAAACATCAGTACGTTGGTGGTAAGAGTTGTGATTTTGAAGCATGTGGTACCTGGTTTGATCCCCACTAGGAGTTTTTTTCATAAATTTTTTTCAGAACTAAAAATTAGGGCTAATCATTAGGGTTAGGGGGAGTATTACTCTTGTTTAATCGAGTAAATTGATGAGATAGGTCTAAATTGTTTTCTTTATGATCCATAGTTTGACATTTTGATCTAGCCTAAACTTGATGTAAACGAGACCGTGGACCCTGCCGGTCAGTCTAACCTATTTTCAGCTAGGTGTGCTAGTGTGAGCAGGGGCGGATCCAGCTATACTTGAGGGTGTGCACCTGCACACCCTGAATCTTTGCTATTTGCACTAATAATCTTAGTTTTTTTTCTATTTGCATACTCTGAGGTTTTAGTTTTGCACCTCACCTAAGACTATGTCAGTCTAGTGCGACTGATATTTACTGGCATGTTTAGTGCTGTTAATTTTCCCATGATTGGCATGTTTAATGCTGTTAATTTTCCTATAAAATGACTTTTAGTGCTGGTATTTAATGTAATCGGTAGACTTTTAGTTTCTCATAAATGTCTTAAGGCTAATACTAATACACTACACTAATTAAAGGCTTTTGCGCATAGTTGCAAATAAATAATACTACCTCTGTCCCTAATTACAAGACCCTTTTGAGAAATTTTTTTTGTCCCTTTTTATAAGACTCCGTTTTGGTATTTTTCATTACATTAATTATTTCTTTACCAACATACCCTTATTTAATTTGCATTTTTTCTTCAATCAACAATAAATATTATGTTGAAAACATAAACTAATTATCTCTCTTAAGGATAAAATTGTAAAAATAATAGTAATTATATACAAATTTAATACTACTACTACCAATTTTCTTAATTCACGTGATTTTGGCAAAAGGGTGACGGATGTAGTATAATTAAACTACTATAAATAAAATCATTCCACTCTCTAATTTCTGGTCAATTTTTTTGTTTTTTTTCTTTTGCGTATAATGACTATGATTATGATTAATGGTATGAAATATAAATGATACTCTTTTGAATTCACAATGATAAATACTTTTATTATTTTTGACAAAATGTAAATTCAAGTATTATTTTATTGGGTAAAAGTAACAAAAATGTAAATTTAGTAGTTTAAATTATAATACATTGAAAAAAAAAATTTAATTTCTATGCACTAATTACTATTAAGTTATTTTAAACGTGCATGCAATGATGTGTTTCTATGTCAATTAATGAATATGACAACTCATGTGTTTTCAACTACATATCATTAGATGCATGTGTAAAATCATGTTACATTCTCGGCCCATATTTATTAAATTCTAAGAAAAATGACTAGATCAAAATTTCGTAACCATATTATATATATATATATATATATATATATATATATATATATTAATTAATAAAGTTAAAAATTTCGCACCCCTGACTCCGGGTCTTGAATACGCCACTGAGTGTGAGTGTGACTCTGAGAGTGAGTTGAGTCCCAAGTAAGAGCATGGATATTGAAAAGGAGCATCTCAATCACAATCCGACGAATTCAGGTGAAAAAGAATTGCAGATTGTGATCCGGTCACCGTTAAAAGTTCCTGATGGTTGGTTGGTTGAGCAACGAAGCCGCCCTAACCGTAACCCTAATCACGCTGACAGGGTTGACAAGGTACGTACCTTTCTTTTTTCTTCCAGTTAATTTAGTTATTCATCCATGCATGCGTGCATCTTTGAAATGCTTATAGTAATGTATCATATGATCATATCATGCATGCACACACATAAATATTGTTTCTGTTTATTGCGTACGTACAGTTTGATAATTGTCTACGGATTGCTGGGTTTGATTGTTTTTTCAGACGCTTTCTATTAATTACTTTCGAATTCAACATGTAGCGTTTGTAAACATACAAATTTTAAGTAAAAGTTATATGCACCCTCGGTGTAACCTAGTTTTACATTTGAGGTATGTTATTTGAGCAACTATTTTAGGACAACCACAAAATATATATAAAAAAATGTAAGTATTTGCATAAAAACCAAAAAATGAATGTATGAAAGAGAGAATTGTCCCCAAGATTATTACCAAATGGTTGTACAAATACAATTTCTCTTTACATTTTACAACTAGTGAAAACCAAGTATTTGATTTTACAATAACATATCACAAAGATATTTTGAAATTAGGTGTATGACATGACGGATTGATGGTTTCTTATAAGAGACAATGTAAAACTATTTTACACGCCCCGTGCATGTTCGTTAAACTAATTTTTAAAGTGTTTTCAGTCTCACACATGATGAATATAGCGGTATTTCTATTCAAGGTTATTAGCGATTCATTTGAAAAATTGACAAAACAACATAATAAATTATAAGATAATTCAATATGAATTAGTAGAAGCTAGGAAAGCAAATTTTAATCCCTTGATATGCTTCATCTCTACATTTAGCACATTATTTAGGATTGATCAATTCTCTGTTATTTGTTTTGGGGTTCATCATCGTATTACTTTCATCTCGTTTGTTGAAACTCCACTAGTCATTTCTATAACCATTTGGATATTCTACCCATCCCGTATGCATTTGATTTTTTATGAATATTTTCTTCTTCTTTCAGTGTTACATAGAGCCACACACTGGACAGAAGTTCCGTTCTTTGGTATCTGTTCAGAGATATCTAAATGCAGAAACAAGAGACTATCTTCCTACTGAGAGAGCATCAGAAAACAAAAACACTGTGAGTTCAATTTCACGTTTACATCAGTTTCTAGTATGTCTCTTTAGTCAGTAGCAGGAGGAACATAGTGGTATATAAAAAAAAGGATAAATTTGGATTATAAGATTCTTGGAAGCTAAAAGTTTTTCTCTCTGAAACATGGGTACTCCAAACATGGAGAAGTACCGGACCGGGTACGCACCCGTACCTGGTACGCGTACGGTACTCGTAACTTACACACCGTAACATATTCATTCTTACTTGTTGTTTCAGTGTAGTTGGTATATCAAAAACGTATGGGCGTTGAAAAAATAACCAAAATTATTTTGCTTTATTATTGGATTTCAATTATCTCTCTTGCTTTTGATGAAAATAGTGGAGGACGTGCACCAAAAAAGTAAAACTATGAAGCAACATGATTATAGAAATGTGGTTATACACATGATCAAAATACGAATAGTAATATACTATTTTTTTATTATAATTGATTTTTTTCTAACCATGTTTCAACAACAACAATGGTAGTAATTCACTTGAAAAATCTTTATTTGATGTTTTATATCAACGTACCCGTACCTTCATTTTTTAAAAGTTGCCGTATTACGTACCCGTACATGTGCATCATAGGTTTTTCTTAATTATTCAACTGTTTCTTTACAATAAGCCAAATATAAATTGTTTTTCTGCTTGATCAGGTAATGGTGCAGTGTTTTCTTTAGTGTATATGATGGAAATTAGATTCATTCTTGATATTAAATAATGAAATAGTCACTGCAAAAGTAAATAAGAAAAGTCATAAGAAACTACTGTCTGTTATTCTGTTACTTCGACTCATAGTTATACTATTTGCTAGAAATGAAAAATAGGACTCCCATTTATGCTATAAGCTAGCTTTCTTATTGCCTAGGCTTTAGAAGTTCTCTACTTTCTCTGGATGAACCACTCTTTTCCTCTCTTTAATAGTGGAGGCTCTCACATCTTAATATCTGAATTTTAAGGTCTCTGCATTTTTTGATTTGGGTTTGGGATATGGATTAAATATAAGCTCTTATAAGATTGACAGGCAAATGGGCAAGCTTTTAATTAAAAAAATTATATTGTATTTTTAATTTACTTGTCTTTGATTTAATTAGCTAAAATTTCCAAATGCAATAGGGCTAAACTATCCTCTCACCAGTTTTTGAAAAATGCATTAGTTTTTTCTTGTTACATACAAAATTTCCCTGTCTTTTGGACAGCTTTTTTTAATTCCTGTGTAATTTCTTTTTGCGATTTAAGTTAACATTCACTGCTCTTAATCCAAAGCTCTCAAGCCTTTCCGTTCGGATGTGACTTGAAGTTCTTTCAATAACTTGATCTGTGCTACATTTTCTGCAGACTTTCATCAAGACTAGCACTAGGAAAAAATTTCGTTGTCTTGCAAGTGATTTTGAGGGAGGAGGTTTTTTAACTGGAAAAAATGCATGTAGAGCTACTACAACCAAGGTGCCTAAACCAAGCAATGGAGAAAATGCATGTAGAGCTACACCCAAGGTGCCTAAACCAACCAAACGAAATTACTTTCAATTTGGCAATTAATGGAGTTAAGACTATGTACTTGACAGTTTAAATTTATTTTACTCGGTCATCCAATCAGATTTCACAATAATGTCACTTGGACTAATTCATAAAATATCTCAACAAATATGGATGCGAATAGGTCTGATTGGATGAATGTGTAAAAATGTTTTACACTTTAAGTGCACATTGTCTTTAAACTCTTATTTGCATGGATTGCCACTATCTAACTTGTGCTTCCATTTCAGTTAGTTTTTAAACGTGGCTCTGGAAAGCGAAGTGCTCCTAGTATGAAAAGTTATGAAAACCCTGTCGAAAAAAGCTTTTCAGATGCCGAGGATCAAACAACTCCAGAACCTTCTATTCAATCTACGGTGAGTTTCAAAACTGTAACAGACTTTACAAGAACTGACCTTACATTAAGTATGACTAATTGAATTTCTTTTGAAGCATTCCGAAATAACCGATTCTCAGAAGAAACTCAAAACGGGAGACGACGGTAGAGGTTCCACCCATAACTTAACAAAACCACCAATAAAAGTAAGCTGGGTTTTGTCTGGTCCTGGTGGCTTCTGGAGCCCTTTCCTAGATGATTCTATTGTACCAACATCTGAAAAGACGAAATGGAACGAAACATTTTTCAATATCCTTCAATGAAGGAGTTATTAATGGACACTAGACTTAGTAGTTGAGGTAACCTTGAATGTTTTCATGTAATTTGGTGCTGTTAGAAGTACTGATATCAATTGTTACTTGATTTCATCCAACCTTGCAGGATTAGCAATGGAGAAGACATGACATATTGGTGACTAAGTGATGTTACCATGTTGCTTAGATTGTAGCATATTTGCGACACACTGGTTACAATAATATATTTTGTGTCACACTGGTTCTAGGAATAATATTTTATTTTTGGATTGCACCTTCAAGTACCTTGTAAGTGGGGTAAACTGGTGAAGGTTTCAAGTTTCAACATTATCGTTGAATTTCAGTCTTAAGACTGGGACCAGTGCTTATTTAGCTTGGTTGAAAAAAAATTTGTACTGAGAGATGAATAATTTATCCAGCGTCTTATATTGTGGTTTTGGTGTCAATATGACTGATCTCTCATGCTGTTATGTTTAACATAAAAAAACACAGTATATGCTAAAAAACAGTGTTTGGGAAAGATATTACTTCTATAATTAATAATTAAAGAAAAATGTGGTTAAATTATTTTTATATAAATTGATTTATAAACTATTTTAGAGAGCTTATATTGAAATAAATAAAAGAAAAAGTTTATTTTCACTTATATGCTAGTCTTTGGAAGATTTGAGAAGCGTCAAATGAGATTATTTTTTCTTCTAAGAATCCGGAGGTAGAGGGCTTGGTGGATGAGATTAAAACAATCTATTGGAGATGATTTTTAGCTAAGAAAAAAGTGGGGTGCTTGTTTGTATTATGAATAATGCGTGTTTAAATCATTGTTTTGCCCCAACAATTAGTGTAGAGTGATTATTTTTGTGGGTTAAGTGCCCCTATACTTAATCCCGACGTGTGGATTGAGCATCTATTGCACTTTTCTCGCTTTCTTCTAATAAAATAATTTTGTTGTTAAAAAAAAACATATGTGTTATCTCAATAGATAGATAAGTCTAAAGTTGATTATAAACCATTTGTGTTTGTCGCGACATGATAGGAGCACAATGTATCCTAATAAGCACAAAGTGTCAAATGCCTTAGGATAGAAAAACCGAGTAATTCTTACTTGGTCGTAATTTACAAGGGCGTTTTTGAGGGATGTAAACAGTTTTATGAAACTAGGTCTCTAATTTATGGGGTCTTAAATTTTTTTTGTATGAGGGCCAAATTATGGAACCTGGGAAAGAACAATTAACGAGAGTCGAACTCGAGAAAGAGCATCGGTATACAACACACATTAAAAATAGACTATAGACATTTATGTGCTTTATGGTCAAAATATCAATCTATATAGTATTTAATATCTCAAGATAATTTTAATTATATATTTCAGTCGAGTCTCTAATTTGATAATTCGTTTTTAGTAGCTGAAAGGTTGATAAAGATATTCGTTTGAAGTTGTATTTTTCATATTATTGATTAGAATATGGATTTATTTTTGTTTTAGTTACAATGATGATTATTTTTTATGTTTACGAATGTTATTTTCAATTTAAATAAACGATTGTTCTTAAAAAAATTATGTTTTTATTTTATTAATGGCTTATTTTCATTATGAGAGTCGGGTCTTCAATTTTATAGAGACGGACCTGGTAATTCTCACTTGGTCACAAACATAAATAAAAAACATTTGAACATGCATACATAGATAAGAAAAATTAACAGATAAAAGAAAAATATAATAAAAAATGATGTGACTAATTTATTTCTCATTTAATTTTTTTTTTCATTTATGAACATGTGTCCAAATATTTTTAATTTGTGTTTGTGACTAAATAAGACTTGCTAGCGTAGTCCCCATGAACATAGCTCAGTTGGCAGAGACAACGCATTATTATATGCAGGAGTCGGGGTTCGAACCCCGGACACCCCACTTATTCACTTTAAAGAAGTGAATTCTAGCGACTAGGCTATGACAAAAAAAAAAAGACTTGCTAGCGTATTAAATGTACCTGAAGCTGAAACGAAGTATTTATTGATCGGTATAAAATTGGTGATCAAATTTACTGGCAGTGGCGGAGCCACATTGTTCTCAGGAGATGCAACTGCAACCCCTCAATTTTAGAATTTGCACCTAATTTTCTAGCTTTTTCCTATCATGAACCCCCTAAAATTGCACTGTTGCACCCTTTGTACCAATTCTCACACGTCTCTAGTCTTCTCTGACCGTATTAAGGAAAAGCGTATGCAGACTGTAGTTTAAGCACATAATAATACTTTTATATATTCCTCTAAAAAGAATACTTTTATATAATAATAATAATAATAATAATAATAATAATAATAATAATAATAATAATAATAATAATAATAATAATAATAATAAAATAAAAAAAATAGGTTGGACATGGTTGAAATGAGACATAATTCTAAAATCTTGTCACTAAACCAAAGGCTCAAACTTTAAATTTCTTCGTTCAAAAGCATATATATATATAAGACTTAAATTCAAATATTGTGTTTTTTTTAGGGGAAATTCAAATACTGTATTTGAAAAATGTAATTGATAAAAAAAAATACAATTGAAAATATGTAATTTATATTAAAATTTATAATTATAATACCTTTATTTCTAAATATAAGACGTTATCTTTAATTTTCATGTCTTCTCTTTGCAAATATAATATACATTCTCTTACTTTGTACTTTTTTTTTCTATATGTCGAGAGTAGATATTATAACTATGATCATTATTTATGTATCTATCTATTATTGATAATATTACTCTATCAAATTTTAAGTGGTAAAAATTATATTTTTTTTTTCGAAACTGATACCCAGAGAGGATAAAACCAATTCCATTTTCAGATTTCATTCCATCCAATATAGTCAGGTTCGAGTTTTTATATAGGATCGAATGGTTGGTGAATGATCGTAAACATGAGGGTCATATCACGATTTGCAAGTAGGATCGGTAGGTAGCTCATAGAGTTGAGAGAGAAAAATAGAGAAAATAAAGGGAAAACAGATGAAACAAGCAAAAAAAACACAGAGAAAATAGGTGAAAAATAGAGGAAACAAATCAGAGCAAAAACGAACATGAGTAAAGTCGAAACAAGATTGAGGTGTCATGGGACGTAGGATGATCCTATGAACAAACACTCGAACATGACTACAATGATTCTATCTATACCTTCTCTCTAACGCTAAACCCTCTCAACCAAAAAATCTCTTAAAATCTTCCTATATCAAAAGTTTGAACCCCCTGACCCAAGATCCTGGCAACGCCACTGTTTACTGGTCATAGCAATTGATTTGCTCCATTTTGATGTGTGGTACCTGGAAGTGGAACTGATGGTTTGAATAGGATTTATTATGTAGATTACATGAAAACGTATTATGTCTATGCAAATTTATTAATACTTAGAAAAAATTATACATAAGGCTGAATATTCCACATGAAAAAAATATTATTATATAGATTACTACATATTACTATTTTTTGCATTTGTTTTATATTTTTTTAGTTTTATGTACTTTATAGTTTTTTTTTTAAAGATATATACCGTTGTTTTTTTTTTACAGAAGATATATATTGCTGCTGTTGTTGTCGTTGTTGACTTTCAGATAACGTTTAATCCGCTTCTAGCCCTTTTTCTCACCGAAAAATATAAGGTTTAGTTAGTCTAAAAATAATATATTTACTTAAGAAGATATTTAAGAAATAAATAAAAAAATGATGATCGAATATGATAGGATGCTTATACACAAACAAACTAAATCTTTTGGATATTGGTAATCAGTACAGTGATTTTTTTTAAAGGAATCAGTACAATGGTTGTTGGTAACTTTTGACAGTTCCTATTATTTAATCATGTGTCACAAAATTTATTAGTACTAAAAAGTACTGATTAATTAATTTTTTTGAAGGAACTAATAAATTAAATAATATTTCAAACAAAATCTAAACGACACTTAACATGATTTATTTATTTCAATTACAGAGTACTAATAAAGTTTGGACCTCTCATATTAATCGGTTTTTAGGTCGGATATCGAGTTTTAAAACAAATATAAAAATAGAGAAGTTTCTTGTTAATCAAAATGTTTTATACGATAAAAAAAGTACTTAGATGAGATGGTCTATGTCTCTTCAAACTTAATCATGAGTTCAAATCTAATTATGAAACATTCACGTTAAAATTTTGAGGGAGAAATTTATGGTCCATTGTTATCCTATTTGACTAGTGAAAAGTTGCACGCAAGATGACACCTATTAAAAAAAGGTTTTACACATAAATATTCATAATAATTTGCAATTAACATAATAAGCAGTAATGATAACAACCTTCACTCCAGCAACAAATGTCTGATCGGTGTTATAATGTGAGTTTACCACTCCCCTTATCCTCAACAATTATAATTTGGTAAAATGTACACATGCATCATCCAAATTATTTACAGTCTAGAAATCAAAGAGGAGCAACTATATCATACTATACTATGTTTTCTTATAATCTTTCATGATTCAGTTCCACTTAAATTTTTTAAGCTATACCAAATGCTAGCAATGATGGACAAAAAAAATTATGGATGCAACCTTCCAGTCAAGTAGTGAGACAAACTTTCTCTTATTGCCAATCCCTTCTCATCAACACCTTCACAAACAAGTTGATGGTATCCTGAGTCATGATTATTACGATAGAAACATAGTAACTCATCCTTCACTTCATCTTGCATGTCAATAACAATGTTGTGAAGTAAGCAACAAACAAGAATAATCCTCGGCAGCCGATGTTTGTCTGGCCGCCACATTTTTCCGCGAATGATTCTCCACATCTCCTTAAGCCTTGTCAATGCTCTTTGTGCCACCATCCTAGTTTCTAAATGCAGCTTATTAAACTTAGCTTTTGGTTCTGATTCTAAGATTTCTTTCTCTTCATAAGGGACAACAAGGTAAGGCAATAGAGGATAACCTGAATCACCAATTATATATTCCCTTATTTCTGATCCTTCGGATGATTTTAATTTCTTTCCATTTAGTCTTTCTCCTTTATCGCAAAGTTTGTTGAAATTTGAGCTCTCGAATATCGACCAATCCTCCATTTTACCTGGCCAACCAGTTACTATGTCGCGGAACTTCATGTCAGGATCAACTATTGCTTGCAAAACCATGCTGTGATTGTTTTTATGATCAAGCCACACATCACTCGAATGTTCGGTTGCAGGTAAACACATTGTGATGTGAGTAACATCAACAGCGCCACAGCAATTGGGGAAGCCTTGTATTTTCTCAAATTTTGACTTGATTGAATTCATTTCCTCTTGTGTTGAAGGCCATTGCAGGTGATGAAGCCCTCTCTCTTCCATGGATTCAACGAATCGCCATGTTACTTGCGAAACGGTTGAGTGGCTTAGACCAAATGAATCACCAATTGCAACAAACGAGTCTCCGGATCCTAATCTTCTCAGTGCCACCGCCACTTGATCAAATAAAGACATTGGCTTTCCGTTTGAAAACGAGAAATGCGAGGATTTTTTTGTGATATCATCCTTGACAAGTGAACATATGTACTCAAACGTCTTTCGGGAGATCTTTGGTGGTGCCTTCTGAAGACCTGCAAAACAACAGAAGTTCTTAATGTTAATAATACAAACCTAAGAACTAAATAGTTTATGACAGTAACATGCTTGAGTTGCAACAATGCATTACAATGATATTGTAATCATTTAGACTATATGACTAGAGAGTGGCTGTGAGAAAACACTGTTTGATCGTAGACGTTGAAAACTGTGTTATATCCAAGTCTCCTAATATGATCTTTGACTTAAAACAAAAAACAAATTAAACTGACATCACCAAATGATCACACAACCGAAAATCACCAAAGTTAAACTGAGTTTGATTTAAACAATAGCATAAAAGGCATTAGCTTGTATTTTTGTTTGACTTTTATCCCAAAAAAAATGAATGGATAGTCCTAAAAGCTTATTTAACAAGTTCCATATTTTCTATAACCTATATAATCATGTATGGATGTTGGTCCTATTTTGAAATGTAAGTTGTTAAACCTTTTGGTGCGTTCCGTTCAAAAAGAAAAACAAATTACTTGCAAAACTGGCAAACTTTGAAAATTGAATATTGTTTGTGACTAACTCAAGCAGCAGAAATTGAAAGCCCTGGCAAGCTTTAGTAAACATGGTTGATGATCTATATCACAAGGAAAAACCATTTTAAAACTATTCAGAGGATGAATAGATGTAGTTTATCTAAGAGCAGCGGACGAAAAACACATAAATATAGCCCAGTCAAGTAAAATCTATAAGCAATTATCAAGCTGGTATAGATAAACAGAAGTATGAACACACTGGAAAAAAAAAATTCACTGGTAAAAGCATACAAAATGAGCCAAGAATTGAAAGCCCTGGTTCATTGTCATTAACTTAAATAATAATGCATTTAGCACTAATGCACTATGCAAACTAGTCAATGACAACTATATACCAAGTCCTACATCTTGAAACAAGCCAATCAAATCATGAACAAGAAAGTAGTAAAAACATGATTCTTTATCAAACTCAGTTTTGAACAATCTATTGAGGGTATGTAAAATAAAAAAGAACTTTGCCTCTCCACTAAAAATATTCTGTGTATAAACTTTAGGATCATATACTATGTCGAGTTTATTTTAATGTTATCTATAACTTTTAATCGGTTGTGTCTATAAAAACTGTGCTCACACAAGAATTGTTCTAGGAGCATATTTCATGAGTTGCTTGTTGACTGCATGTTTTTCCTTCTTCGACTTAATAACAGAAATTTTCTATAATCATATATTTTCAAGAAGTCTAATGAATATAAATTCTTTTGATCCTCAAACAAAGGCAAGAACCAACTAAATTTCTTAAATATAAAACAAATGCAAAGAATATAACAACTAATACAATAATGCTAAAATATGTTCTGTTATGCTTCCTGCTATATGCATACTAATTGCAACCATCTAACTGTTATACTTGAACAGAACATAATGTGTAGGCTAAAATGCTTTGAGACAAAATATTGAAGAGTATTATATCAATTCAATTAATCTAGATTAACTAGCTCACAAGATATGTAAAAAAAAAAACATGCTATCAGATAACAAAATTTAGTTTCCTTCTCTAAGTTAGAACTCTAATGATTGGAAAGCAGTAGTGCAATAAAGTAATGCATAAATTATCTACTAAACATCAACATTAATATAAACCCGAAATTATACTTTAAAAATATAAAATCGATACGAGACCTCATATAAAGTAGAAAACACAGACAGATCACAATAAAGAACAAAACATCTATCTCCATTGAAATTGAAGGTATTGAAGGTACACCATCAACAATGTACTATGTGGTCCCCCAATGTATAACTCAAGTGGTTTATTCAGGACACCCGAAGAAGTTTGAGAATGAGCTTCCGGTTCAAACCCTCACTACTAACCACTAAATTTTGGCTATAAAAAAATGTACTATGTGATACAGAAACTTGTTCAAGATTAATCATAATGCAATTATATATTTGATTAAATATTCCATGTTTGGTAAGATAACAGGATCAGAATGACAATCAAATTGAAAGTCAAATAAATTAGGGGTAAAACACATTTGTGTGATACAGTGTATATAGAATTTCAATGACAAAAGGAACAAAACCAAGAATTTGTAAAATAAAGATGAAATTGAAAACCAACACATTCATCATAGCAAACAATGATACATCAACAAAACCAAGAAATATACCGTTCATCTTCTTTGACAATTCATCCCACCAATCTACAAGACCCTCTTTCTCAGATGACCCAGAAGCAGAAGCAGAACCGTTATTATTGTCATGTGTCTTCTCTGTCTTTTTTCTCTTCTTGGTTCCTCTCACAGGACCCATCACAACAAGTTAATTGAACCAAGAATTTTGAAGGGGGGAGAAAATCTGCAAGAAAGAATTCAAATGGTCAAAGACAAAAGAAAACCAAAACAAGATTCATCACTATCATAAATTCATTATACACACATACATATATATAGAGAGAGTAATAACACAACAGTTATAAGTCAACAACACAAACCTTAGAGAATGATGGACAGTTACATATATGTTTGATGTTATAACAATAAGAACAATGGTAGCATGCAAATAAGGAGACAACTATAGTGAAAAAAAAAAAGGAAGAAAGAACAAGGTTAAGGTTATAAGGTAAGTGATGAAAAATTCAAGCAGCAACAACAATCACAACATTAAGATATGTTAGATTGGTTTAAAACAATGTGTTAACAAGCGAAGTGATGAGGGACATATTAATATATATCATATGGGTGAAGAGTAGTAAGAGTATCAAACCATGTCAATAGAGAGAGATTGCGTACCTTAGAGACTTCTCTTCTGCTTCATTCACTTCGAGCTTTCCCACAGGAATTTTATTGATGAGTAGAATAGTGGTTTGGTTATCATAAGTAAATATTTATAGATACATATATCGACCTCATTCAATTTAATTATGTATATAACATAACAATAACAATATATCCTTTCAAAAAACAATAACAATATCGAAAGTATGTCTACAAAAGTCCCAACTCAATGTGTAAAAATATCGAAAATGTTAGGTCAGACGTCGTGATCGGGGTTTAAACCTTAGTTTTAATGGTTATTTGTCATTGTGTCTATCTAAAAAAAGATGAATGTAAATTTATATAAATACATATATCAACCACGTATAAATACATATATCGATTGTAATCCTTTTTTTTTTAATTGGAGGCCTAAGCGCATTTATTAAAAGTATTATATTTTTTATGCTTAAAGTGGGGGTTTGGACCGCCTTACCCTTGAGTCAGCCCTGGTCTGAGGCAGCATCAGGATTAACAATGAACCAATAGTTCAAGACCGCCAAGAGATGAAACACTATATTTACATCCCAAATCTTAAAACATGAGATATATGATCTACTTTTTTTTTTCTTTTGAAAGGAATGAGTTACTTCTATTGTATATCCATCATTGAGGCAATTCATATTTGATGTAAGACTAATCACTCACATAACTCAAACTCAATCGAGGTCAACACCATTTTTTTTTTACAAAAGATAAAACAAAGTGTTATATTCAATTTTTCTTTTCACAAAAAAGGAGTGATTTTTCTATGAGAGAGGGAATATGTAAATTTAGTCTATGACGAATGGGATGTTATTGACGAAGATCAGACAAATATAGTTCAACTATGACTTTTTTTGAAAGAACTATGAATTGCTATTCTTTTTTTAGTCAAGTAGAATAATAGTAAGAAATTCACCCTTTAAGATAAACAAATGGAGAATTTGGGGATAGAACATCGACACTTGCATATATAATATGATATTCCTACCAACTGAGGTATACTCACATAAATAACTATGACTTATGTTCTAACAATAACAAGAACTTGAAATGTGGGCCATATGATCATTATTCAACAATGTATGTTGATTGAAGACATCAAATATTCTCTCATACTCTTCTCAACATCTCTCTCTCGCGGAGTATCCGCGAGCTCTCTCCTCTCTCCTCTGCGGTTCCTCCTCTCTTCCCTCTGCCCTCTCCTCCTCTGCTGCACTCTCTCTCTCTCTCTTCTCTCTTCTCTCTCTCTCTCTCTCTCTCTCTATCTCTCTCTCTCTCTCTCTCTCTCTCTTCTCTCTCTCTCTCTCGTTATTATCTATCTTTATCTTAATCTTACTCTCTCTTAATTATGTATTTATTTTTTTAACAAAAGGAGGCGGTAAAGTAAGGATAAAAATCATATCATTTTACATCAATGAGGAGGGATTAAATTACACCAATGTAATGTTACACCGCTTAATATCATTTTACTTGATTTATATTTTTTAAATTTGATCGTTGGATTGTAAGTTTATATTATATAGATCATCCATGCAAATCTTTACACAAATCTAAAATCATTTGAAGTGTTATTGAGATCCATCAAGATTAAGGGTTTATGTGCTTTTATTGAACATCGTTAATCTTGTTGGCTCTCAAAATCATTTCAAATGATTTTAGATTTGTGTAAAAAAATTTACATGGATGATCTATACGATATAAACTTACAATCCAACAGTCAAATTTAGAAAATCTGAGTTGAATAAAACGATATTGAGCAGTGTAACATTAATTTAATATTACATCAGTGTAATTTAATCTATATAAATATATGTTTTTAAGTATTTTTCTTTTAAATATTTTATATAATTTTATGAAAATAAGTATTAGAGGGAGTGTTGAAATAAGAGTGTTGTTAGCACCACTCTTTAAATATTTGAGATAGTCTACATAAGGTTATGATATGGCCCAATATAGATTTTGAATTCGGCTATTACTTTTCCCACCCTATTACCTTCTCACACGCCCTATTTTTATTTTATTTTTTACAAAAATGCCCATGCGGTTTGTGTTCAGATTATATAATCCTAAATATGCTTATAATAAGCAATAGTCAGAATCTCTCTCATTTCAACAGTTGCGAATTTTGTCAAAAAAAAACTGTTGTGAATTTCACTTTTAAAAACAACAAAAAAATAAAGTAAAAAATGATAAAACGTGTCAAATAAAATAAAAAATATATAAGAATACCACCAACAAAATTCTAAAAATCAAATAAAACTAATGCAATTTTTTCGTATTTTTCTGAGAATATGATAAATGAAAAATGGGTCTAAACGATGGAATTTTAGATTTTGACGGGCGGAATCCATAAGAAGTCTCTTCTATGGTAGTCTTGATCCTTGATTTTTTTTTCTTCAGATTTTCTGGGAAAGTTTCGGAGCAATATGATCAAGTAGCCCGAAAATCGAATTTCTGACTGAAAACAATTAACTAACAATGACTTAAAACAGAAGGATGTGAGTTAAACAGATTAATATAACCCTTAAAATGGCTATCCATGTTACAAACATGTTCAGAATTTGTGTTGATACAGTTCGGATTATATAATCCTAACTATTTTTCCCTTGAATAATAGTGTTTAAAGGGTGCTCGAATTCAATAACCGAAAAAAGCAAGGAACACACCCTATTTTTTGAGGTGTTCGGATTATAGAATCCGAATTAGTGAAAAACTCATTTTTCCACCCCAAAACAAGAGGAAAACTCAATTTGGATTATACAATTCGAAAATCTCATAGACATTTTCATAAAAAAAAATAGGACGGGCATGAAATGAGTAGGGCATTGGTTAAAGAATTCTTTAATAGGAAACTTTGTCTTATGAATTTTTATTTTTGTCTTAGCAATAATTTTACATTACTTTTTGATACAAACTTACTTATTATAGTATTTTTAACCAATGACACTCATTAACATTTTTTATGTAAATTTGTACAAGTGCTTTTGAGTCTAAAAGTTTTCTCTTCTTTTGGACTAGGCACCACATCCTTATTCTAATTTTTCTTTGATAAAAATTAAACAAGTGTCTCTTTTAGTGAAACTCTTGACAGTCCGCATCGTGTTGTTATGCATGACAATAAGCAAATTTCTCATATTAATTATTATTAATCAATTATAATAGTTGAATCCATAAAAATATTTAAATGTTATTATGATTGTTGTTTTACTAGGGGTACAATATAGTTGAAATGTTGGTAAGTCGGTGTCTTTGAACTTTCAAATTTTTGCATAAAAAATGTGTTTATTTCAAGACTTTTTTTAGTCTCACTCCATATAATTCTAGTTACACCTAAATTTACTTAAAATTTTACAATAATATCGAAATTGTCCTCTTCATGTAAATTTATTAAAACCTTTTTTTCATTATCACTTTCAACCTTCACCCCTTTTCACCCACAAACCACCATGGATTGGAAATCAATACCTACCAAAATTAAAGATTGAATCAACATTTTTTTCATTGATCCGTACTCTATTCATACAAGTAAGTGAATTTCATGAATTTCTTCATTGAATAGTTTCTATTTATTGTTTGTTCGATGCCATTTTTTTTTGTTCTGATCTGTGTGTGACATATAGGGTAGACGTGAATTTAGATTAAGCAGATATTATTTACGTAAGGTAACGTGATTTAAGTTTACGTATTAAGTAGTAATGTAGCGTAATTTAAGTTTACGTAGCACCCGTAGGGGTAACACAATTTAAGTTTACGTAGCACACATGTGAATTTAATTTACGTATATATAACTAATGTTCGTGAACACGTGAACTCAATTTATACATGTACATATAAACTTATTTTACTTAACTTATGTAAACTCATGTAAACTCAGTTTACATAAACTAAGTAAACTGAGTTTACGTATATATAAGTAATGTGCGTGAACACATAAACTTAGTTTCCTTAACTTATGCAAACTCGGTTTACATAAACTAAGTAAATCGAGTTTACGTATATATAATTAATGTGTGTGAACGCACAAACTCAATTAAAAAGTATATTGATAATTTTGGGGTGTAACCTGGATTTTTTTGGGTGTGAGTAGTATTTGTCTTATTTCAATGCCAACAAATTTTCATTAGTTTTTTTATTCATAACCTTTCATTAAAAAAAAATGTTAAATATGTTTTTGCTCCCTACATTTTACGCAACTTTAAAAAATAGTTCATACATTTAAAAAAATGTTTTTAAAATCCCTACATTTTTACTCCGTTATAAAAAATAGTCCCTACTTTTAAATTTGTATCCAATCACCAAAAATAATGGTGATGTGGCATTTTTTTTTTAACTTTTTAAATGGATTGGGCCAAAATAAATGGGTAAACTATGACCCATGGATCTAACCCATTACAAAGAACCCATTTTCAGGACTTCACCCTTCATCGACTCTCTCTCTTCAACTTGCTGTTTTCCGCCGCGCACTACCATCCTCCAACCACCACCCCTACTCGCCACCGACTCTCCTCAGAGCATCATAAATTCGTTTCATTAACCCGTATCACAACCCATCTCCCTTCAACGACCCTTTTGGTCCATCGCGCCGTCGTCGTCCTGCAACTGCCACCATCCCTTTCGCCGCCAACTTAGTTCAGAGCACTTTCGATTTTTTTAAGAGCGCTTCTCGTTCCTCTGTTCTCTTTTGATTGGTTCGCATATTGGATTTTCCTGGTAAATATGGGAGAAGATTTGATTTTGATTTTAATATCTTGATTTCTTGCAAATTGAATTGAAATTGGAAATGATTTTTCTTAAATTTGTTTGAAGAAGATAAGGAAGAAGCCAATTGGATTTTCTAAATTTTGTTTTCTGCAAATTGATTTCCACTAAGCTTGGAAAAGATTCACGGCGAAAGGGGCGGCGGAGTTCAAAGTGATTCAACTGTTGCTGCACTTGTTTTAGATTTCATGGGAGAAACTATGGAAAAAATGGAAAGCTTTTGAAGAAGTTAATTGCTGCTGCACTTGTTTTAGTGTCCAATTTCTTCTTTTCTAATTTTAATTTTGTCTTTTGTGTTAATTAATAAAATTAACTATAAATTAACATTAATCATTTTATTAATTTACACTTATTTAATGCGTGGGACCTGCCACATATACATCCATGTGTATCAGATTTTTTGCCGCATCATAAAATAACTAAGACCCACTAACTGCCACATCAGCATCCCGTTAGAGACAATAGGGACTATTTTTTATATCAGAGTAAAAATGTGGTGATTTTAAAAACATTTTTTTAAATGTAAGGACTATTTTTCAAAGTTGCGCAAAATGTAGGGACCAAAAACATATTTAACCCATAAAAAATATTCGATACAACAATTTTATGCCAATTACTTAAAGTTTTTTTACATTCGGTTTGTCATATTCCAACTAGGGTAGAGCAACGGTCGGGTTCGGGCGGGTTCAGGGCCGAACCTGCGAAGATGGATGAAACCGAACACCTTATTTCAAGGTCCACTTCCGCCCATACACACTTTCAGTTTGTGCGGGACTCGGTTAGAAGGATGGACGGTTTGTGCGGGTGGGTTCGATCGGTTTTGAGACACCAAACTGTAAAAGACACTAGCATGATAAGAATGATCAATTTAATCCATAAAGATAAAACAAACAAAAAAACAGATCTGGGTTTACATCAATTTCTTCTAGACAATGATGACCAATCAATTTGTTCCAGAAACACAAATAAAAAATGTAAAAAACAAGATGTGGGTTGAAATCGATTTGTTCCAAAAAATAGAGCGATGAGAATGAGGTTTGTAGCGAGAAGAATCAATTTGTTCCAGAAAAAGAGAGCGATGAGATTGGGGTTTGTAGTGATGAGGCTGAGATTTAAAAACGTTGAGAGAGAAGTTTGAGGAAAGACATGTTTTGAGAAGATTGAACAATGGAGAGAGTGAGTGAATAGTTGAGTCGGTATGAGAGTTAGAAAATTGAATTGTAGATCTATAGGGTTTCAGCTTTGAGGCATGACAAAGAGTGTGTTTGTAGTGGATATTGGGCCTCGAGCGGTTACTAATAGCATTTGGGCTTAAATTGTTATTTAATAGAAAATTGTTTTATACACTTCAAAGAAAGCTAAAACACACCAGTAATTTACATTTTTAACCCAATCGGTAGTTAACTGTCGACGGGAAGCAATCCGGCGGCAGCTAACTGCCGATGGGAAGGAAACCAGCGGCAGTTAGCTGTCGTTGCCATGTTTTGACTATATTTTCTAAAACTTCACATTTTTTTCATCTTAATGTGAACAAAAACGATAAAATGAGTGAACAAAAACGATAAAATGACATGTTATTAAAGTGAAAAAGCTAAAAATAACAAAAAAAAGTAATAAATAAAAATGATAATAATAATTTGAAAATTATACTCTTAGAAATTACAGAATTATATTTTATTTTATTATTATATATATATGATATGATTTATTATATATATAAATAATTTGATTTATTATTATCATTTTTATTTATTATACTCTTATATTAAAATTATACTCCAAAAATCAATTTTGATTTATAAATATATATAGAAAACAATAGAAGAAGAAAAGAAAAAATGGAAAATAATGGAATATAAATAAGTCAATGTGTGAAAAATAATGAAAAAAGCAAATTCATGCTCCACGACAGTTAAGCGCCGATGGAGTAGAGATGTAAAACGACAGTTAACTGCCGTCGCGAAAGAGCCATCGGCAGTTAACTGCCGACTGGGGCATTTGAGTAATTTACTGGTGTGTTTTAGCTTTCTTTGAAGTGTATAAAGCAATTTTCTATTTTATAATATGATTCGTTTGTACTTTCTCAAAACCGGGCCCGACCGTGTAAAACCATATGAACTCGTTTTTTTTTTCTTTTCACCCAACTCCCGTACTATCCCGCCCCGTAAGACCCACGGTTTATTCGGACAATTCGGTTCTCGGGCAGGTGCGGATAGCATACTCAACCCTAATTCCAACTTAATATGCTACAAAGATATGTTTTAAAAAGTTAAATGAATATCATATTAGAGAGACATTTGAGTCATGTTTCAACTAAATCAATTGAACCAAAATGAAATCATGATCAATATTCGAATACAGTTGCAAAATTATATTTAGTGTCACATTAGTTATAATCATTTCACATTCCCATTTTTTTTAAAAGCTATATAAAACAGTAACAAAAAAAACTTTTTGTACCCAAACACTAATTGTTGTACCCTAATTTTGTCCCAAGCTTTTTCAAAACAAAATTCAAACAAAAAAAGAGAAAAAAGTCAAAGTCAACAAAAGTCAACATTTCATAATCTGAGGACTTCGCAGAGCAAAGTCCCCATCGCTCTGCGAAGTCTGCGATTTTTTTACAGATTTTAATCTCTTTGATTTGTTTTCATTTTAGTTATTATTATTATCACCTATCATTATTATTATTGTTATTATCATCAATTGTGGCTGTTTGGGCTCAGCAAAGCAAGAATTAAAGCATGTGCCATTAAAGCCAAGGTGAGAAGGTTTTTCTTCCAACCAAGCATGTGCCAAGCAAGTTGGCTTGCCCTTGGGCAGCTCTCTTCCCTCCCAATTGACCTGCTACTGACCCTGAACTTGCCAGCCACCAGCTTGCTTGTTTTCCTTCCTTCTTTCTCCCCCAAAACCAGTCAAACACAGCTGGTTTTGCTTGCCCAAACACCATGAGTGCTGCCCTGTTTTCAGCAGCTTTCCTTCTTCCTCACACCAGCCCACATGTCCCCTTTTGTTTCCCCCAACCTCTGCACATCACAGTGCACGTTTTCCTTGCTTGACCCCTCAAGATTACAAGGACCAATCCCAAGGGACAGCCCAATTGCAAACCAGCCCTGTTTTTCCACTTTTCATCATCATTGTTATCTAAAATCAGCTTCATTAATGGCTGGATTTGGCAAAGTCTTGACCAAGATTGCAAGGCAATGTCCCCTCTTCACTTTTGCATTAAATGCAAAGCAAAGTAGCCTGATTTTAGCCCACAAATCAGCTGGATTCTAAAGATTTTCATCATTGCAATAGATTTGGTTTTTGCCTATAAAAGGAATGCCTTGCATAAGGATAAAAACAACAACACCATTAAAAACACTTGAAAGAAGTGAACATACAGAGTTTTAACACAAAGATTTTAGAGCAAAAACCAGTTCTTAGTGAGTAAAAATTGAGTGAATTTCAGCAAGTATTTTCTGCTCAAAAACAGAGTTTGGTTTTGAGAGGTTTAGAGCAAAACTCCAATCCTTTTCTTGCACAAATCATCCCAAACCAGTGCCAAGTAATCAAACCTCCCAAACAGCCACTAAACTTCACACAAAGAGTGAAGAACCAAGGCAAATTGTCATTGATTAGTGCTGATTATCAAACCTTTTCAAACCTTGCAAAACATCATCATTCCAAGCCTTTCCATTTTTCTTGCAACCAAAGCTTTGGGCTAGGAGTTGGTAAGTCACTCTAACCTGTTTATATTTCATTTTGCATACTGTTTGCATTTGTTTTTGATTCCAACTTGTTTCAATCTCAGTTTTGCATTTTTAAGTTTCACTCACTTTTGATTCAAAACCCCTTTTGAACTTCAAAGAAATCCCAAGGTTTGCAAAACATTTAAACTGAGTTGTTGCACTCATTTTATTGCTAATTTCAAAAGCTTTTCACTCCTCCTAAAGTTCTGAGATTGTTCAGAAGTTTCTTCTGAACAGCAGTTCAGAAGCAGCTTCTGAACTCAAAATTTCGCAGAGTTCGCAGTGCGAAGCTCTGGTCGCTTTGCGACCATGACAGAACTCAGAACCTGAGTTCAGGCTTCTAAAAAGCCAATTTTTGGGGTTCTAACCTAAAAACTCAGAACCTAAGAGGATTGAAACTCATTTTGTTCAAACCATATCAAAAGTTTTGCATGATATTGGAAGATTCACAAGTTTGAGCAATACTTTTTGAATAACTTGCGAAACAAGTTACGTTCATTAAACTTTCAAAATCAAACTCGAGCAATAAGCTAAATTCATTACTTTTCAAAACCAATCTTGACCAGCAACTTAGTGTATGAATTCCAATCAAAATTGAACTTGAGCCGAACTTGCTCACTTTACAAAATCAAGCTTAAATTGAGCCGAATTTGTGCATTTTCCAAATTTGTGCAAAACTTGTTTATTTTCATGACTTGTGCATCTTTTACACATTTAAGCAAACTTGTTCATTAGGTTGCAACAACTAATTTGAACATTAAAACTTTTATCGAGTTTCAACAACCAAGTGTTTTGATAACTTTGGGATTTCTTAAGTTTCGAACCAAACTTGAATGAAAAAGGGATGGTTTGACGTATGTCTCTCCATTTCCCCGATTGAACGAATGCTTGACGTATGTCTCGTTGTTCGGACAATCGTCATTCTATTTTCAACGCATCCAACCACACCAAAACCATTTCTTGGCCCTTTGTGGCCAATTTGAACCCTTTTGGTCCCCCGTGACGATTTGATTCAATGTTCGACTCGGTTGAGTCCATTGAACCCTTTCTTGATCCCTTTGGATCAATCAAACCCTTCCTCGACTCGGTTGAGTCACTTTGGTCAATGTTCGACTCGGTTGAGTCCATTGAACCCTTTCTTGATCCCGTCGGATCAATCGAACCTTTTCTCGACTCGGTTGAGTCACTTTGGTCAATGTTCGACTCGGTTGAGTCCATTGAACCCTTTCTTGATCCCGTCGGATCAATCGAACCTTTTATCGACTCGGTTGAGTCACTTTGGTCAATGTTCGACTTGGTTGAGTCCATTGAACCCTTTCTTGATCCCGTCGGATCAATTGAACCCTTTCTTGACTCGGTTGAGTCATTTTAATCTTTTTGGTCCCCTCGCGGCCAATTCAAACCTCTTTTCCCCAACAGACATGTTTTATCTATTCTAGCGCGATTCGAAACAAACACTTAAGCCTCCCATGCGCGAGCACACAAGCTACGTTTAATCGCAAGAATACTTTCAAAACATCGTTCTTTTAAAAATAACCAACAAAATACGTTTTTCTACCAAAGAACTACGTAGCTTTGATTTCTCCATCACACCGGGAGATACGTAGGAGCAAGATCATCATCTTGTCAAGCACAATAATAAAATAAACTTTTTTCCCTTTCATCATATTTTCTTTTTCCCTTTTACATATTCAAGCATGCAAGCAAAACTTTAAAAACATTCCAGCCTTAGCTAACTAGAAGGTTCCCGTTGAGTACAACGGACGTAAGGGGTGCTAATACCTTCCCCTTGCGTAATCGATTCCCGAACCCGATAATGGTTGCGATGACCATCCTTTCCTCATCGTCAAGAGTTTTATTATCGTTTCCCTTTAAAATAAAAAACTTAAGGGTTTATCAACGTTTCCTTTAAACAAAAACTTTGGTGGCGACTTCACATAACCTTTCGAGCGTTCGTACACGCCTCAGGGTTTGCGTTTTTTTAACGAGAGCGCACACTAATATTTCACCATTAATCCGTAAGTTTGAACATATTTTCTTTAAGTTGAAAATTCCAAATATCTATACCATTACCTTTGTTATTATTTTATTAGGGGATTATTATTATTATTATTATTATTATTATTATTATTATTATTATTATTATTATTATTATTATTATTCAATCCAGGACCCTATAATTATCACATCATTAAACGTTAGACAATTTTTTTTGAAGGATTAGACAAATATTAATAAATGGTTAAATATGTTTTTTATGTGTATAAATATAACAACTTCATTTTTGGTCTTGACAAAAGTTTGCTACAAACTTTCGTCCTTGGATTTTTATTCACTAAATTTAGTCATCACCATTAACTATTATTATGACATATGTCTAACAAGAGTTCCATGATAGGCTCCACATAGCTTTTTTACTAACGTAACCGACAGTTGTTTATACCTTAAAATATCATTAACTTAATAATTTAACTATATAATTCTTAATTTGGAACTAAGGATAAATTGTTAAAGATTTAATTGTTAAATTAAATGATATTAAATTAATAATATTTAAAGTCTCAACAATGTTACGTCACAAAAAAAAATCCACATGACACTTGTCTTTTTTTGTGGTGTGCCAGTCATAAACCCATATCACCAACCAAGTGACTTTTAGGAAAACTGACATGTGGCATTTGTCAGGGGTGGACTGGACTAACTATCGTTGGATAATAAACCAATATAAACATACTATGTCATTTATATCTCCTCTTTCTTTACTTTATCTCTTACCTTCTAGTAGTTTACTTCAAGTTTTTATCATTACTTTTGTTTAGAAAATTCAAACCCAAACTGAATATGTTCAAACCTTTTAAATAGCAAAATTTTTAGCAACACAATTCAACCCCGCTATTGTGTTTTTCTCACTTTCACATCTAAAAACAACATATAATCTGTATACCTTCTATTAGGCACATACGGTCGAGGAGATAATCTTGGTGATATGGTTTCTATTTGGGGACTAACTAATTTACTTGTTGGCTAAGTAAAAAAATCATGGATGCAACCTTCCATTCAAGTAGTGAGACAAACTTTCTCTTAGTGCCACTCCCATCTCATCAACACCTTCACAAATAAGTTGATGGTACCCTGAGTCATGATTATTATGATACAAATAGAGCAATTCATCCTTCACTTCATCTTGCATATCAATAACAATGTTGTGAAGTAAGCAACAAACAAGAATAATCCTTGGCAACCGATGTTTGTCCGGCCGCCACATATTTCCACGAATGATTCTCCACATCTCCTTAAGCCTTGTCAATGCTCTTTGTGCCACCATCCTTGTTGCCAAATGCAGCTTGTTAAAATGAGTTTTTGCCTCTGACTCTAAGAGTTCTTTCTCTTTATAAGGAACAACAAGACAAGGCAATAGAGGATAACCTGAATCACCAATTATATATTCCCTTATTTCTGATCCTTCAGAAAATTTTAATTTCTTTCCATTTAGTCTTTCTCCTTTATCACAAAGTTTGTTGAAATTTGAACTCTCGAATATTGACCAGTCCTCCAATTTACCAGGCCAACCGGTGACTATGTCACGGAACTTCATGTCAGGATCAACTATTGCTTGCAAAACCATGCTGTGATTGTTTTTATGATCAAGCCACACATCACTCGAATGTTCGGTTGCAGGTAAACACATTGTGATGTGAGTAACATCAACAGCGCCACAGCAATTCGGGAAGCCTTGTATTTTCTCAAATTTTGACTTGATTGCATTCATTTCCTCTTGTGTTGAAGGCCATTGCAGGTGATGAAGCCCTCTGTCCTCGATGGATTCCACAAATCGCCATGTTACTTGGGAAACAGTTGAGTAGCTTAGCCCAAAAGAATCGCCAACTGTGACAAGCGAGTCGCCAGATCCTAATCTTCTCAGTGCCACGGCTACTTGATCAAATAAAGACATTGGTTTTCCGTTTGTAAATGTCAAATGCGCAGATTTTGTTGTCATATCGTCCTTGACAAGTGAACATATGTACTCAAACGTCTTTCTCGATATCATTGGTGGTGACTTCTGAAGACCTGCCAATCAACACAAGTTCTAAGGTTTGAGGAAACTATTTATACACGAATCTGAAGAAAATACAGCAAGAGAAAAGCAAGCATACAACTAAATTATCATCATAGTTTAAGACAATAACATGCCTGAGTTGCAGCAATGCATAACAATGATACTAAAATCATTTAGCTTATAAGATTAGAGAGTGACTGTGAGAAAACCTCATCTGATGGCCTTCTAAATTGTATTATATCCAATTCATGTTCCTAGAAATAACATGATCCTTGAAAAATGTACCAAACTGACATCACTAATGATCACACAACAGAAAAACACCAAAGTTTACTAAATATGTGAGATCTTAAATAATAGCATAATATAATCAACCTGCATAAAACGGTATTACCTTGTACTTTTGTTTGACTTTTATCCCAAAAAAATTCTAAAAATGTGAATGGCTAGTCCTAAAAGGTTATTAAACAAGTTTCATGTTTTCTATAACCAACCTATAAAATAGTACAATATGTTTTCTATAACCTATATAAGCACGTATAGAGACTGATGCTGTTTTGAAATGCAAGTTGTTAGACCTTTCAACTTATTCAGTTAAAAAAAAAAAATAATACTAGCAAACTGGTAAATTTTTCAAAGTTCTTTCAAATGAATTTTGCAATTATTCATGCAGCCTATCAAAATTATTAAAATATGAGCTATCAATCATCTAAAGTTACACTTAAAGCTTATTAGATTAAATCATAAGCTTTGAAAACTGAACACTGGTTGACCTAAATATCAAATAATTATACTGAAAAAGGTTTTCAGTAAACATGGTCTGGTTTCATTAAATTGTTTGATTAAAGGAACCATGATGATCATATGTCACAAGGAAAAGCTCATAAATATATGTAAATGTAATGTATTACTTAGAACTACGCAAATTTGTAAATAACATCTATATACCAAGCCCTGAATCTTGAAATAAGGCAATCAAATCATGTTATATAGCTAGAGTCAGAAAGCAGAAGTTGCATTGCTTTTCTGCCTGAAAATCGTATTTCAAGTTGTTAAGACTTTTGTCCAATGAAAAACAAAGTTGTGAAAACATGATTTGTCATCAAACTCAGTTTTGAACAATCTAATTAGTATGAATTCTATTTCCACCACAGGACATGATGTGATAATTAACTTATCGTTCCTCATTTTGATTCGTCCAACAAAGGCGGGAACCAACTAAATTCCTCAAAGATAAAACAAATGCAAAGCATATTTTATCAAATACAATGAAACTAAAATCTGTTCTGTCATGCTTACTGCTACAAGCATACTAATTTCTACCATCAGGCTGATATACTTAGGGTTAAATTAACCACTTGAGCAGAACAGAATGTGTAGGCTAAAATGATTTGAGCCAAAAAACTGAACTAGTATGTCAATTCAGTTAATTTAGGTTAACTAGCTCATAAAATATGTAAAAAAGAATGTGATTAGATAAATATAGATTAAGAGAACTATATATATGTGCTTTCTTTTCTTTACTTTAAAACATGAAATCAAAATTATTTAGAATGAAAACATTTGGATACTCTAGAAATATAGACGCGTTATTGCTCCTCATATAAACCAGAAATCACGGACAGATAACAACCAAGAAAAAAGCTTCTATCTCCATAGAAATTTAGCATACACCGTCAACAATGTACTATGTAGTCCCCAAGACGTAACTTAAGTGGTTAATTCAGGATACCCACGGGAGTTTCAGAATGAGGTTTAGGGTTCAAATTCTAGCTACTAACATTTTCCGATAAGAAAAACAATGTACTATGTGATACACAAACATGTTCAAGTTTATTTTTTTGACAGTTATGTTCAAGGTTAATCATAATGCAATTTGATTAAATATTCCATGATTGGTAATATAACACATCAGAATGACAATCAACTTGAAAGTCAAACAAGGGGTCTTTATCTTATGTATCAAAATAAATTTGTGTGATACAGTGTATTATAGAATTTTAATGACAAAAGGAACAAAACAAAGAAAATGTAAAATAGAGATGAAAATTGAAAACCAACACATTCATCATAGCAAACCATGATTCATCAGCAAAAAGTCAAATATCAGACATGAAAAGTTTAGCAATTATATAAATTGAATGCAGTGATGATGAAATTCTTAAAAGAAAAAAAAAATACCATTTATCCTGTTTGAGAATTCATCCCACCAGTCAACAACACCCTCTTTCTCAGATGACCCAGAAGCAGAATCAATATTATTGTCATGTGTCTTCTCTGTCTTTCTTCTCTTTTTGATTCCTCTCACGGGACCCATCACAACAAGTTAATTGAATCAGAAATTTTGAAGGGTCAAAGTCTGCAAGAAAGAATTCAAAGGGTTAAAGAGAAAAGCAAAATCAAAACAAGATTCATCACTATCATAAATTCATAATATATATACATATAGAGAAAGTTATAACACAACAGTTATAAGTCAACAACACAAACCTTAGAGAATGATGGACAGTTACATATATGTTTGATGTTATAACAATAAGAACAATGTTAGCATGCAAGAAATGAGACAACCTTATTGGAAAGAAAAAAAAAAAGAGGAAGAAAAATACAAGGTTAAGGTTATAAGGTAAGTGATGAAAAATTTAAGAAACAACAACAATAAGACATGTTGGGCTGGTTTAAGACAATGTGTTAACAAGTGAAGTGATGAGGGACATATTAATATATATCATATGATATGGGTGAGAAGAGAAAGAGTATCAAACCATGTCAATAGAGAGAGACAGATTTCTCTTCTGCTTGATTCACTTTGAGCTTTCCCATAGAATTTTATTGATGAGTAAAATAGTGGTTTTGTTTTCATAAATTTATAGGATAGTAAATTGTATTTATAGACCACAATCAATTTAATTATGTGTATAACAATTACAATTTAATTATTATAAAATAATTTTTCAAATAAAATGAATTTAAATCATTATATAATCTAAATTAGAAAACTAATCACTATTTCTTTTTTTTTCATTAAAGAAAGTGATTTTTCTATGAGATGAGAAATAGGTAAAATTAGTCTACGATAATAAATTGGATGGGAATGGTCAAATAATTTTATTGGTACTTCGTCGATGATCACTACAAGAGAATTTATAACCATTTTTGACAGTATCCACAACTTTACCATGGGTAAACGTAAATTACCCACCGACTACTCACAGACACGGGTCGTGGACAACGCCTTTGTTTGCATGGTTTATATTTCATTGTGGCTCATATCCTAACAATAGAGCAAGAATTTGAAATATGAGTCATCAGACCTTTAGCGAGTGTTTGATTCAACGTGTTTTCTACATTTTGTCAAAACAGCAACAAACTTTATGTGTCCAAGTAAGAGCTTGGTTTTGTAGCTTCCGTAAAACCACGGTAAAAGCAAGGATGCACAACCAAATTACATATCCATAGTTGTAGCACTTCTATGTTGGTGCATATAAATCTAGTGGTCGTGATTTTTTTTTATGCTTATAACTCATCTAATATAACTTTTTCTGAGTTTGTCTACATAAAATGGGATCAATATAGGATATTTATAAGTGTTTTTCTGAGTTCAAAAGTTGTCCCTCTGCCTTTGGTCTAAGACACCTTCTCATTATTCTATTTTTTCTTTAATAAAAAAATAAATAAAACAAGTGACTTTTTTTTATCATATTCCACATTGTGTTGTTTAACAAGTGTATATGTGCGTGTGAAAGAGACGGTACAAATTTTTTCTATACTATTAATTAACTTTAAAGTATATAGTTTAAATTTCATTATAGACAACCGTAAAAAGATTATTAGTGTTACTTTAATTATTAAAAAAATTCTTTATTAAAAAATAAAAATAATGGTCTTATATGTGTAAGAAAAAACAAAAAATACACCCTTTGAGAAAGTGGTCTAAGTGCATTAAGTCATTATAAAAAAGCACACCCTCTCAAATTTTACCTTAAAAATGCTTTGGAAAGTGTTGAAAGCATTGAAATATGAATAATTATGGTAGATTTAATTTAAAGGTAAATTTAGAATAATGACATAAAATGTAATAATTATAATAGACTCTCCATTTAGTAGTCTCTCCATTTTTCTTTTTGTGCTTACATACAAGATCGGAAAGAGTAAATAGTTAGATAAACTATTTTGAATTTAATTATATCACTTCAAAAATCAAATAAATAATGATTTATAATTGCTTGACAATATAAAAAGTTAGAAACACTCTTTAAAAAAAAAGTTAGACGCACAATATATGAATTAATTTTATTAAAATTTTAAATTAAAAAAGAATATCACGTTTTTTACTCGATTTAGCATGTTTCACTTCGATTTATGTATCATGATTGCAAAATAAATATAATAATAAAAGCTAAAGTGTAATTCTATAATATATTATTATAGGAGAATGCTAAATCGAGTGAAAAAATTATCTCTAATCCTTCACGATTATATATTGTTAGCTAGTTCTATATAATATATGTGGAATGAACCATAAAATTGTTTTATATCACTTTCAAATTAGTTCATGATATTTCAAAATAGTTTATGTCATTGTGAAACGATTTTCAAGTACTTCGCTTATTAATATGTGTTATGTGACAAAACTATAAAGACAAGAAACTAACTGACAAACATTTGACAAAGACAATGATTTATTTAAAATATTAATAGAGTTGAAGATTAAAATAAAGAATCTCTTACAAATTCATGAGTTAATTTGGTGGTTTACTTTTAGGCAAAATTATACAATTCGTCCCTTAACTTAATTTCAAGTAACACTTTCGTCCTTTATCTTTTTTTTTCCCGATTTAATCCTTTATGTTATAATTAAGTAACATTTTCGTCCTTTATCTTTTTATTTTCTCGATTTAGTCATTTATGTTATAAAATATCAATATTGTTGTCCTTTTTTATCAAATCAAAATAAAAAAATAATAAAAAACAACTTATAAAAAAGGATAACAATGTTGATATTTTATAACATAAATGACTAAATCGAGAAAATAAAAAGATAAAGGACGAAAATGTTACTTAATTATAACATAAAGGATTAAATCGGAAAAAAAAAAGATAAATGACGAAAGTGTTACTTGAAATTAAGTTAAGGGACGAATGGTGTAATTTTGCCTTTTAACTTATATATATATATATGGGAGTTGGAAGTTCATTTCACAAACAAAAATAAATAAAGGCTTAATTGTAGTTTTGACCCATTAAGTATCACAATCTTGCGATTTTGGTATTCTATAAAAAACAATAACAATTCTAACCCTTAAGCGTACCCTCTTTTACACTTTTGGCTCATTGCTCCAATTTTGACTCAGTCAACGCACATATGACACCTCACTTAGCTCAGTAGGATGCCACATTTGTAATTTTTGAATTAAAAAAATAAAAAATCCAGATCACCAATTAAAAAAAAAATCTCGCTCTCTCTACCTCCTTCTCTCTCCTCCCAACAACCATCATCTCGCTCCCAACCCAACAACCACCACCTCTCTCACTATTGGGTTTAAGCAAACTCCCATCATCATCATCCAGTTTTGAGAACCTTTCAAATCACTAGTCCCACAAGTATCAAACAAAATCAAATTCCAATATATGTCTCTCCTAGCTCTACATCATCGAATCCCCAAAATGGGTGTAATGAACTACTTAAATACACAAATCTAAAATAGTGAACCCAGAAAAATCAAACAAATCTCAACCTTCACCTATGTTTCATTCAACCCAGTTCAACAAATTTTTGTTTTTCATTGTGCATCAAACTTTTCATTCAACCCAGTTCAACAATTTTTCAACTCAGATTTTCACTTAGAGATCTATTTTTCTGGGTTCACCATATTCATAAATCTTCATCTCGATTGGGTATTACGGATCTGCTGTGTCTGAATGGGTGTTGAAAATCAAACAAAATCAATAAGCCTCGCACACACCTCGACACCTTCCTCTGTCGCGTTTCAAGAACTTTCCGGTGTTAATTTAATCACACCTCTTCTTCAATTCCTCTCTGATACGAATTCGTCAATGGTGCTTGCTGGATATGAAACGATTTCGGCAATGGCGCTAATGGACGAGTGAATGGGTTTGGATTTTATATATGTGTGTGTGTTTTTCTGAGTTTGAATTTTCAATGAGTGAATGAGTGAGGGTGAGGGTGAGGGAAATTTGTTATTGGGTCTACTTCTCTTGTTGATTCCTTTATGTTGAAGAAGTTGAGATATTGGAAGAGGAGGTGGTTATGAAGAGAAGGGAGGTGGTGGTTGTTGGGAGGGAGGGAGGGAGGGAGGTGGTGGTGCCGTGGGAGTACTGGGAGAGGAGGTGGTGATATTTGATTCATTTCTTTATTAATTACTAGTCGATAACCAGTGCTACGGCACGGGCCGCACGGTGAGGTGTGTGACGTTTTGTCGTGGTATGAGATTTAGTACTAAATAAAAGTAAAAGTTAAAAGGCATACATAAAAATTACATTGAAATAGTTATAAATATTTACACAACATATATTCTTCATAAACTAATCAACATAATTGATATTTTAATTAAATTAACATCAGAGATAGGAAATGATATACGATAGACACTACCACCCTTAAATTACAGAAATGAAATACAACACGAGTTATGTGTTACGTCTATCATAGGAGAATTATTAATATGGGTCTTGTGTTTCAATTGTACGCTCCAATTATTTTTTTTAGCGATCCATCTATAGAAAAATACCATATAAAATTAAATCCTTAAAAAAACATACAAAATTAAAGTGTGATTAATCATAGTGTATTTTGTTTATACTTAGATATATTTTGTTTACATATTGACATATATTGGGATAAATTTTGTTTATATATACTCCCACCAGTAGGGATGGGAATAGGCCAGGCCGGCCTACAGGGGCCTACGACCTAGCCTACGACAGGCCAGGCCAGGCCAGACTTTTTTCTTAAATAGAGAAGGCCTAGGCTTTTTTAGAAGCCTATTTAGCTTAAAAGGCCAGGCCACAGGCCATTCAAAAAGCCTCTTAAGCCTATTAGGCCGGCCTATTTAAGTAAATATGATTAATATTATTTATTATTATAATATATTTTGTACTTTGAATTAAAATATAAATTTGTTAGTAATTTAAGTTTATTAGTATACATTAATTTTTAGCATATACAAATGTATTATTATAAACTAGAATTGAAATATGATGCAATATATAGTTAAATTCCCTAAAAACTCGCGTTGACTACTAAAAGAGAGTTTAATCTAATTGATTTATTAGTTCGCTAGTCTATTTAAACTTAGATCACATTGCTTACTTAAAGATGTTCATATGATATAGGCTTTTAAACAGGCTAGCAGGCCTTATCAGGCTTTCAGAAGGCCAGGCTCAGGCCTCAAAAGTAAGCCTATGACAGGTCGCGGCTTAGGCCTTAAAAAATTTGGCAGGCCAGGCTTAGGCCTTGCAAAGCCTAGCTCGGCCTAGCCTATTCCCAACCCTACCCACCAGTCCTTATTATAAGTAGAAAAATAAAAAAAACATCAAAACCAATACAATCATTAATTAATATAACTTTTTTAATATTTTTATAACTATACCCTCATAAAAAATGGTGAAGCATTAAATACATTAACAAATATTAAAAAAGACAAACATTAAATTAGGAGTAGAAAAATCTTTTAAACAATAAATACACCTTAAAAGTTGTGACATTTTCTTATAAATAGGACAAAAAAGTTTTTTGAAAATTTTCTTATTTATATGACCGGAGGGAGTAGTTCATACACTCACATGTATCTTATTAATATATAATTAACATTAAATTACATTAATATCTTATTAATACACTCACTTAGCTGGATTTTTTTATTTTAAAAATACAAAATTACACACATGGCATCATACTCAGCTAAGTGAGGTGCCACGTGTGCGTTGACTGTGTCAAAATTGGATCGAGGGGTCAAAAATGCAAAAGGAGATAAACTTAAGGATTAAAATTGTTATTGTTTTTTATATGGGGCTAAAATCGCAAGATTGTGATATTTATGGGTCAAAAAATAAAAAAATGGGTAGGACCCACGTTTTTAAGTTCTCTTTACTCTATTTCTCTTCAAATTAGATAGAGTGTCTTTGATTTGCTAAACAATTTATAATGGACAGAAGATTACAACATAAGGTATAACAACACAAGCCAAACTTTTATTATATTGAATAATTTTTTGTCTTCTAAGATTTTTAGCGGATAAAAGACTATTTTTGTATCTTAGATAACTTGTACGTGGGGACAAAAAGTTGTGTTGAGGTTTAGTGATGGACAAAAATTTATGTTTTTGTCATGTCCCTTGCCTTTAATTTATCATGTACCAGAAACAGTTTTACAAATCAAACACTATATAACCGAAATTGTCATCTTATGTCCTTTATTTTTTTACAAATAAAACACACTCAATATACTCTCTCTTCTTCTCTAAGAATGGAACAAGAGGAACAACGTCTTCTAAGTTTTTTCATTTTGTATGGATGTGGTTATTCCAAAAAAATCATGTGATTTTCCTGAAAGTCTTTTTGATTGGAGAATTGTGGATGAGAGAATATACTTTATATTATAATTATTTAGTTTAATTTTTGGGAGCACGTAAAAGAGGAGGAAAGTGTCTGTAAAACCTAACTTAACTGATAATATCAAAATTGTTAAGTTGGACGTTTTTATTCGGGTTCGAACCCAAGACCTTGCAATGCGTGAGTTTCAGTGGTACTTACTACTCCGTCTATAGACAAAAAAAAAGGGGAGGAAAGTAAAATCTCTCTTAGACCACTTTTTGCTCCCCTTATGGGGTCTTTTTTTTTTCATTCTATATACTTTTTTTATATTTACATTGACATCACTTTGTATTATTGTTCTCTTAAGTTTTATTTTTTTAATAATAATAGAATTGCATTAACTATCCAAATTCGTGAAAGCAACCTTAGGAGAATCATTGCAAATGAGAATATCTAATATAGAAAAACAAAATTCAACCACAGTTAAGTTGAAAGAAATAGAATGAGCTCGATGTCAAAGAAGGTTTGCACATTTATTCGCATCCTCACAAATAAGATGTAATTCAATGTTCATATTAGGAGTCCGAAGAATGTAAAGAATGTCTACAAGTACACATTTCAGATAAGGATTATTGGTATAGCCGTTATTAATCATATCCACTGCCACTTTGGAATCATATTAAATTAACATATGTTGCAGGTGCTGGATTAAACAAGCTGAAGGTCTGAAAGAATGGTCCACAGTTCAGTTGCAAGATTATTTGAAGATATAATTTTACGCATAAAACTAGACACAAATTTACCATGTTGATCAAGAATTAACCCACCACAAGCTGAGATTCTATTGATGGTAAATGTGATCCATCAACATCTAGTTTGAGGCATCCAGAAGGAGGATAAACCCATATATGCTTCCGATGTGAAGTATTGATTCCTCTAGATGTCTTGGGCTATTGCAATTCAGCCACAACGCGATGACCTAATTGTTTACAAAATTCCATAGCTTCTCTCCAATATCAAATCTAAGAGAAAATATGAGCATGGCCATGTCCTTCAAAAGAACCAAAATCGTAACTTCAAAGAAGATAGACCAATCCCAAGTTAGAATATCAATGTCTTTACACATCAAGTTCCATTTGACCCAATCAAAATGGTAGAGACTAAAGAACTTACTCCAATGATATTCTTTTATGACCCTGGACCAAAGCTCCTTAGTATCTTCACAATCTTTCGGATTATGCAAATTTGATTTTGGGGCTTCCATACATCTACCACATCCAATATCAGAAGTCGTGCATCTTGTAACTCTTTCTTCGTTTGTGAGAAGTCTTCTATAAGCAATTTTCAACAATGTGGCTAACTTCAAAGAAGATAGATCAATCCCAAGTTAGAATATCAATGTCTTTACACATCAAGTTCCATACGACCCAAGCAAAACAGTCGAGACTAAAGAACTTATTCCAATGATATTCTTTTATGACCCTAGACCAAAACTCCTTAGTATTTTCGCAATCTTTTAGATTATGCAAATTTGATTTTGGGGCTTCCATACATCTACCACATCCAATATCAGAAGTTGTGCATCTTCTGACTCTTTCTTCGTTTGTGAGAAATCTTCCATAAGCAATTTTCAACAATGTGGCTCTAATTATAGTTGGTCCCTTTCACTTCCAACTTTGTCAAAGAGGGGATTCAGACTGTCATCGATATTAGTTCTAGTACTCAGCATCTCATATGCAGTTTTTATAGAAAATTCTTGATTAGAATCTAGATTCCAATGTCCTACACATGCTCTCTTATGTTATTGTGTGTATGTATGTGCGCTCTTGTGTGTGTGGTAGAAGAAGAATATTCAACAACAAAATAGACATTAAGTGAAAGAAAAAACCTTATTTATATATAAATATTTTTTCAAATAGAGAAATTAGAGTGAGAGGTATCACATGTTGGATTTGACATCCTAACTATGTTGACACTCCAAAATCATCGCCTATTATTTGTCGTATTCTAATAAGTATATTAAAATAAATAATGGAAAAATAAGGTTTGGGGACACTAAGTCAAAACCTAAGGAAACAAAATTGTTCCAAAACAAGTGTTTCATCAAAAACATTATCGAAAAAATCCAATGGGATAAAACCTTGATGAAGGAAAAAAGAGTAGAGCATAACGAAAAGCAAGCAAACACAAAAAACAACTTAAGAAAACCTAAAACAAGGAAGAATATTGATGGTTAAGAAATAAATCATCCTTAATACACTTAGGTTAGGGATGGGAATATGCCAGACTGGCCTACAAGGGCCTACGACCTAGCCTACGACAGGCCAGACCAGGTCAGACTTTTTCTTAAATAGAGAAGACCTATGCTTTTTTAGAAGCCTATTTAGCTTAAAAGGTCAAACCACAGGTCATTCAAAAAACCTCTTAAGCCTATTAGGCCGGTCTATTTAAGTAAATATGATTAATATTATTTATTATTATAATATATTTTGTACTTTGAATTAAAATATAAATTTGTTAGTAATTTAAGTTTATTAGTATACATTAATTTTTCGCATATGCAAAATATATAGTTGAATTCCCTAAAAACTCATGTTGATTACTAAAAGAGAGTTTAATCTAATTGATTTATTAGTTCGCTAGTCTATTTAAACTTAGATCACATTGCTTGCTTAAAGATGTCATATGATATAGGCTTTTAAACAGACTAGCAGACTTTATCAGGCTTTCAGAAGGCCAGACCCAGGCCTCAAAAGTAAGTCTATGACAGGTCGCAAGCCAGGCTTAGGCCTTAAAAAATTTGGCAGGCCAGACTTAGGCCTTGCAAAGCCTAGCTCGGCCTAGCCTATTCCCACCCCTAGCTGAGATAGAGTATCTCACCAAGTAAAACCAAATAGAAAAAAAAAAACATGATCATGTTTAGCCACTTAGCCGATCAGTTGAAGCCTTATATGCAAATACTTATATATAAATGTTTTATAGAGTAAATAAATTATCATGATTGGGAAACTGATCTTCTAAAAAAAAAGGGAAATTGATGTCACTAGATTAATTGATTTGCATTGAAGAGTTATAGCTTATAGTTTAGTTATTCAGATGTCTCATAAAAGAAAATCGAGTGCAAAATAGGATCCAGAGAGAGAGAAAATTATGTTCGTGGTATGAATCATAAACATCATGATACTTGTTGTAGGATTATAAAGTTAAAACAAAAAGTAAATTAATAATAAAACTCATTTCTTTCCCCACGAACTCGTCTGCCTATCTCTCATGGTTCTCTGCCACTAGCAGCTCTGTGTATCAACATTTCAACCACTATAGCCACGAGGACGGTCATAGTCGAACGGAATTATAGGTAAACCATAAGGGTGGAAACGAGTTTGGTGGTGGGTAGCATGCAAAAGAACGGGTGTCAAAATAGAATTTAATAGAATGAAAACGTATTCGTGAGATTTGCACGACAATTCGTGTCGTGCACATTAGCTTTTTCCTTAATATAATAATGAATCAAAATACGTAATGCAATAAAAATAGAATTCAAATTCCTGAGATTGAGAAAATAGAGAATCTCATCCAAGATAGATCATCTTGACAAAAACTGCAGAATAAGTTTTAAAGATCACCTCTTTTAATTCCAAGTTGAAGAAGAAGTATGACAAAGGCTGATTTCTGACATATATATGGAACCTACGGGAACGTATCCTCCAATAGATATTGATAGGGGCATTTTCAATATTTGGGGAGTCTGTGAGTAACATGGAGGCTTAAGGAGCAAAATTCTACAGTGAATTAGCAACTTGGTACTGCTTACCTACCTGTGAATTGGGCCTATTTCACGGCTCTTAATATCAAACGATCACGTGTTAAATGTATATGCATTATCATCATCTTGTGTTTATTACAATAACTGAAGGACCAACAATTTTTTTTTTTGAGGAAAAACTATATATGTGTGTCCCATAATTCCTAGTTCAACTAGCAAAAATGCTGAAATTGTTAGGCGAACGTCATGACCAGTGTGTGTGTGTGTGTGTGTGTGTCTATATATATATATATTCCGCTGTTTATATTATTACTCTTAAACCTCTTTCTATGTTAGATTTTGGATTATCAACTCCTTTTACCACTACGTACTATTACTCCTGATATCTTAGTCCCGATCCTTCCTCAGTCTCGTAACAGAGCCAGGTTGGATTGAAATATATTATCTTTGTCTACTAAACTTGTTTTAAGGTTTTAAAAGAATTTAAGTTTTATTATTTACTGTTTATCTTCCTTTATCCCTGCTAAGTTTCCTTCTAGGTGTCAACCTACTGAATAGTGAGTGGTCCAGGGCAGTAAGACCCAAGAGAGGCAGTAAAACCGTTGGTTTAGCTCATTGTAGACCATCTAGAAACAATTTAAAGGGGGGAGAGAGAGTTAGAGAGTGAATAATTAAACAATTTTTCTTGTAAAACTTTGTAATTTGTTTCGTAGATTAAGATATCATGTCTTTATTTAGCCGAACTCTAGGCAGATTAGGTAGTAGTTCAGGATTAGGAAGTAGTTCAAGGAATCCACCTTTAATTACTTTACCATCTAGCGATCAATCTACTATAGATCAAGATAATTACCAAAATAGCAAATTAGAGATTCAAGAAATGGAAAACAAATTAATGAATTGGACTATGCCAGAAATTAGATATAATACAGTTTATCAAGTTGGAAAGTTCGATTATCAAAGTAAAAAGATTATTAAAACTACAGAAATGGCTAAATCCATTAGTAGTAAAATGGAAACCATTAATATACTAGATAGAAACATATTAGAAGAACATTATAATGAAGGATATAAGTATATACATCTAGGATTAATTCAAGTTGCTATTAAACCATTACATAAATTAGGACTTAATACTCCTATATTATTAATTTTTAGAGATGATAGAATTGCTAAATTTGAAGAGTCTATTATAGCTATTATTAAATCAAATCTTAATGATGGACCAGTTTATTTTAATTGTCATCCTAACTTTTCTATGAGTTTAGGTGATGAAAATACTAAAAAATCCTTACTTGTCCATGTTCAAGGATTAGAAGATATCTTTAACCCATGTGTGTCTAATTTAGATGTTATTAGTAGAATGACCTATAAAGTCTCTACAGTAAATTATAATTTTAAATCTCTGAGATCTACTCCGAGAAATGAAACCTTTATTATTGAAGCTAATCTTAAGAAAGCTAATATTACCACTCCTAAAATTCTTAGAGCATCATAAATTTTAGAAAGATTACCACATGAATGAATATTAAAAGATATAACAAAACCTCAGAAAATAGAATCAAGAACTATTAGACATATTATACAAGATACAGATGGAACTATTTCTATCGCTATGAATAAAAGTCAATCTATGAGATATGATAGATTAAGTAGTCTAGGATCAACTTCTGATTCTAGATCTTCTGTTGATATTCCTTTTAGATCCAACCTATCAGGTGTAGATTTTACCCCTTCTATACCTAGACCAATCTTTACTGAAAGATCTTCTAGATCTCCTTCACCAACCGAATCACAGATGTTAAGAGTACTTACATTAGAAGAACCTTTTAAAATAGATAAAGAATAGATTAAAGAAGACTTTTATGCTAATTATAACATAGAGAAGAGAAAGTGGTATTTCTCTAATTTCTCTACAGATAAGACTAATCTTTACCGCCAGAAATTTTATAGTCATTTGGAACGTTATGAAATTAATATTTTATTCTTTGTCTGGTTTGAAATATATTGTGAACAAAATAAAATTAAGAACCCTTTTATTACTGATATGGTTGTTGATGTTAATATTAGATTAACTACTCAATGGAAGACTTCAAGAGAAGAAACCTTATAGTCTGTCCATCCTCCTTTAGAAGCTTTTAAATTTACCCCTCCTAAAGAAAAGGCAGAAATAGTAGCATCACCATTTAAAGCTATAACTAAACTTTTTGATAAAATTAGCGATAAAATAGATATTAATAATATACATTCTCAACTAAATTACACCAATCAAATTTATATACTATAGCACAACAATTAGATCGTATTGAGCTGTCTGCTCCTCAACCTAAAAATATGAAAGATTATAAATTAGATCCTAAAAACCCCATTTATAATTATAATACTCTTTCAACAAAAGAATTAAAAGGAATAAACTTAGGAAGTGATCATACACAAAAAATAGATGATTTAGTTAAAAGACTAAGTGAGTTTAAAATAGGAGAAACATCTAACACATCAAAAGTTAATACTCTTTCAAGAGAAGAAGAATTTGATAACCTTGTTAGTCGCCTAGGAACAGTACCTAAACCTAAAACTAGGAATTATTATAATAGACCTTCGTTTGCAGATGTGCAATTCGAAGAAAGAGTTGCTTTTGGTGCAAACCATTATTCAGGAGACTCCATATCCGAATGGAATATAGATGGTGCTTCTGAACAACAAGTTTTAGATACTATTCAAAATATGACTATGGCTGCTACCACTTATAAAATCAAAGGTAATAGTGATATTAAAACTAAAGAAATGTTACTTATGGGATTTACTGGTCAATGAAAAGGATGGTGGGATAACATTATTTGTCCTGAAGATAAAGAATATATAAATAACGCTATGAAAACTGATACAGATGAAAGTACTTGCGTAACTACTTTGTTATACAATATTACTAAACATTTTATTGGTGAACCAGCTAAGTTCAGCAGAGAGCTGGAGAGCAATTAATGAATCTTTATTGTCCAACTATGTCAGATTATAGGTGGTATAAAGATATGTTTCTCTCTATATTATGTCTTAGGCAAGACGGAAGTGCTACTTATTGGAAAGAGAGATTTTTAAGTGGATTACCCAGATTATTTTCAGAAAAGGTAAAAACAAACATTATAAATAACTTTAATGGAGATATTCCTTATGCAGACCTAACAATAGGAGAACCATCTAATTATATTATAGAAACTGGAATACAAATTTGTACTGGTTACAAATTACAAAATAAACTTAAAAATGAAAAATTAAGTAATAAGAAAGAATTGAGATCTTTCTGTGAGCAGTATGGGGCTACCCCTCTTAGAGCTCCCAGTAACCCTAAAAATAGAAAGAAAGCTGTTAGTAAGGGAAGAAGTAATTATCGTCATTACAGGAAAAATTATAAAGATAAAGATAAACAAGAATTTTATAAGAAACCCTACAAAAAGAATACTTATAATAAAAAGAAACCTTACAAGAAAAACATTAACAAGGAAGAAGTTAAATGTTTTAAGTGTGGACACCAGGGCCACTATGCTACTGAATGGAGAGTAAAAGAAAAGATTAATCAATTAAAAAACTTAGATATATCTAAAGAATTAAAAGAAACTTTAATTTTAGCTTTAGAAAATATTATGTTAAATTCAGCTAGTGAAGAAAGTTCTTCAACAGAAGAATCTTCTTATGAAGAAATTAATAAAATTAGTAATTCTGAAGAATCTTCAGATGATTCTGAAGGCTGCTTAGGTTTAGATTTCTGCAATTGTAATAATTGTAGTAAACATATTAACGTCTTAACAAAAAGAGTCTTGACTAGTAGTCAAGCAGATACTTTAATTACTATCCTAAATAATATGGAAGAGTCAGAAAGTAAGAATGTTTTCATGGAACATCTTAAGACCATTATAGAAGATAATGATCTTGTTAAAAAACCGGTTAAAGCTGTAGAATTTAAAGAAGTTTTAGAACTCTTTAATAGAGATAAAATGAAATCAGTATCTATTAATGATTTACAACAAGAAGTTAAAACTTTGAAAAAAGAATTCAAAGTTTAAAAACTCGGGAAGATGAATTAGAGTTAAAACTTTTAGAATTAGAAGGTAATATGATAGTTCAAAACCAGCGTTTAGAACATCAGTTTGAAATAATAAAAAGAATAAAAGAAAAGAAGAAGATTTAGAATTAGAAAATGAAGATAAAAAAACATTTTAATAGCATAGAAAGAATTATTTCTCACAAATGGTTTAGTAAAATAGATCTGGTCCTTCCAGATATAACCTATGAAATGATAGCATTAATTGATTTTGGTGCAGATTTAAACTGCATTAGAGAAGATTAATCCCTACTCAATATTATGAAAAAACTACAGAATCATTAAGAGGTGCTAATGGTGCTAGATTACAAGTTAATTTTAAGTTATCTTCTGCAAAGATTTGCAAGGATAAAATTTGTTACAATACTTCATTTTTATTAGTAAAAAATATTAATGAAGATATTATTTTAGGAACACCTTTCTTAGCTCTATTATACCCTATAACTGTTAATGAAGAAGCTATTACTACCCATGCTTTAGGTCATACTATTAAATTTAATTTCTTAAATCCTCCAAAAATTAGAGATCTTAATACTTTAAAAGATAAACAAATTTCTTATATTAATCATATTAATAATAAGAAGAAACATATTAACTTTTTAAATAAAGAAATACGTTTTAAAAGAATAGAAGAACAATTGCAAACACCTAATATTACTAAGCAAGTTAATGAAATAAAAGATAGATTTGCTAGTAATCTTTGTTCAGAACAGCCTAACGCTTTCTGGAAAAGAAAAACACATGTTATATCTTTACCTTATGAACCTACCTTTAATGAAAAAGATATTCCTACAAAAGCTAGGCCTATTCAGATGAATAAGCAACATTTGGACTACTGTAAAAAATAAATTAACGAATATTTAGAAAAAGGATTAATTAGGCAGAGTAAATCTCCTTGGAGTTGCTCAGCATTTTATGTTATTAATGCAGCTGAATTAGAACGAGGAAGTCCCCGATTAGTTATAAATTACAAACCATTAAATCAAGCTTTACAGTGGATTAGGTATCCAATACCTAATAAAAAAGACTTAATAAATAGATTACATAATAAAGCTATTTACTCTAAGTTCGATTTAAAGTCAGGTTATTACCAAATACAATTAGAAGAGAAAGATAAATATAAAACAACCTTCGTAGTTCCCTTTGGGCATTATGAATGAAATGTTTTACCATTAGGTCTGAAGAATGCTCCTTCAGAATTTCAAAACATTATGAATTCTATCTTTAATAACTATTCAAATTTTACAATAGTTTATCTAGATGACATATTAGTATTCTCAGACTCAATTAGTCAGCATATGCAGCATTTAAATTAATTTTATGAATTAATTAAAAATAATGGGCTAGTTTTATCAGAGAGAAAGATGAACCTCTTTCAATCTAGATTAGATTTTTGGGTTTTGATATTAGTCAAGGGATGTACACCCCAATTAGCAGATCCTTAGAATTTGTTAGTAAATTCCCAGATGAATTAAGAGATAAAACTCAATTACAAAGATTCTTAGGATGTTTAAATTATGTGTCAGATTTTATTCCTAACCTAAGAATTATTTGTGCTCCATTATTTAAGAGACTTAGAAAGAATCCTCCTTCGTGGGACGAGTCTATGTCTGATAGTATTAAACAATTAAAACAATTAGTCAAAAAACTACCTTGCTTAGGAATCCCAGATCCCCAAGCAAACCTTATAGTAGAAACCGATGCTTCAGATGTTGGTTTTGGTGGTATTTTAAAGCAATTACTTCCGGGAACGGAAAGAGAACAAGTTGTTAGATTTTATTCTGGAACTTGGTCTACGGCCCAATTAAACTATAGTACTATTAAAAAAGAGATTTTAGCTATTGTATTATGTATTACAAAATTTCAAGATGATTTGTTTTCTAAACATTTTGTTTTAAAAACAGATTGCAAAGCTGCTAAAAGTGTTTTACAAAAGGATGTTAAAAATTTAGTTTCTAAACATATTTTTGCCATATGGCAATCTTTATTATCTTGTTTTGATTTTGATATAGAACATATTGAAGGTATTAAAAACTCATTACCAGATTTTTTAACAAGAGAATTTTTACAGGGCAAAAATGGACCCTAGAGATAATTACGGACCTCCATTACCTCCTAAAAAAGAAAATACAGAAAAAGCATTAGTATTAGGATCCCCTTCCTATCTCACAAAAATTACCTCTCCAAAACCTACTCAAAATAAATTTACCCTATTATCTCCATCAGATATTACAAAAAATATTACTCCCTCAACATCCTCCATTAAATCCTCTAAATTAGCCTTCTATACTCCACCTTCAACAGCTAGGAGTACTTTTGTTACTAAAGAATTATTTGAACCTATTATTCCTTTAGAAACAACATACTTGAAAATACCTCTATATTACAAAGAGCAAGGAGAATCCTTCCTCAAGGATTTATGTTTGTTCCGAAGAATTTACTGAAGACAAGAAAATATTATGAGTTTATATTAATTGATACTGGATCTATAGTGTTAACCCACCAATATGATCCAACATATAAATCAAAAATTACTTTCTCTAAGTTTAAGATTACTAAAGTTTTATCTCCCGCAGATTGGGCTTTATCTCCCTCTTCGGAGAAATCCTTTACCAGAAGTTTTAATCCCCAGTATTATAATTACTTCGATTACATGGACGCCTGGAATTACTTTCTAGCCATTGAACCTTTCAACCATACCTGGTTCATATGGTTTGCAAAAGATATATCATTAAAGTTTCCCTTTTGGTTTATTAAATGGTTTGAATTAATCGTATCAACATTAGACATTTTCCCAGACTGTGCTCGGGAAACTTTTAACAAGTTCTATGCCATTACCGATTGCCCTCAGCATATGGCAATCCTGTCCTTTTGTGCTGCCTTTAGTATTAATTGGATTACTTCTTGGACTTTTGCCTCAAATCTAATTTGGGACAATTACTCAGCTACTCAATTAATTAAAAGATACTCAGTTAAGTGGTGGATTAAGTTTAATCCAGAATTACTTAGTGAAGCCAGATTAAGTGCCTGGGTGCAAGCCAATCCAGGAAGATGTAAAAGTATTAACAAAAGTTCAGATTCTGAATTTTTGTCCAGCAAGTCTAAAACATTAGCCTCACTGGCTGTTGTTACTGATCCAAAAGAGTTTTTGAAGAAATTAGGCGAAGTCTCCTCATCCTTATCTGATTCAGGAAGCACTTCAAATAGTATTGAAGATAATGGAGATGACTGTTACGGAATTAATCTAGAAGACTGCTAATGACTCAAAATTATTGATACTTGGAATTATTGTCTTCTACGAAATTATTGCTACTTTGAATTATGTGACCTCAATTATTGTCCTTTCTGGCCACTTGTCGGCCAAGTTGTTTGCTTTTACTTTTTCTTTTCGGTGGCATTATGTTTTGTCGGCTACTATTGTAAATTATTGTGAATAGTTTTAAGTGTATTGTAATTTTATTTTAAGTCCGTGTATGTATCCCGGCTATATAAGGGATTGTAAGTTTAGTATGTAAGGCATTCGAATTGATAAGCCTCAAATCCCTCTTTGAAGCATTTCGAAGCCCTTGTAATAACATTGTAAGTTTTATAAATAAAATCTGTCTTTATTCAATTATGTCTTTAAACACAACTTATGTTTTTGTTAATCCAAATTTTTATTACATGTTAGTAAATGCTGAACTTACCCAACATATAGTTTTTAAACTACTTTCTCCTAAAACAGAACATACTGTTGATACAAATTCCGCTGTTTATATTATTACTCTTAAACCTCTTTCTATGTTAGATTTTGGATTATCAACTCCTTTTACCACTACTATTACTCCTGATATCTTAGTCCCGATCCTATATATATATATAGCTGTGATCACTAATGAGAGAGTATGCATGTTGGAGACGATTATACATAGAAGATAATCAAGATTGATTTTACTTAAAGAGTTTAACTAATACTCTATCTAGTCACATTTATAAGGAACTATTTTCTTTTCATATTCATTAAATAACTGATATATTTGAACTATATTATAGTCCAAATACATCAATTATTTAATGAACTTAAAAAAACAATATTTGCTTATAAATGTAATCTGAAATAGTATATGGACTATCGATTTAAAAAAAACGGATATTCAATTATATTTGATTGTATAATGGCATAAGATAAAGTTCAAATTTCATCGGCAACAATCGTAAAATGTTGTTTCCCAGATGAAGACTATATCATGGGGTTGGTTCATAAATAAGGTGGAAAAGAATTCAGGTGTTAGTTTTTATGTTTGGTGGTGTAATCCCATTTATTTTCTTCAATTTGTTTGAGACTTTAATTTTCTTGTATTGATGGGTTAGAGTAACGTTGTACTCTTTTTAATCTATTTTGCTTATCGAAAAATATCGACAACAATCATAAAATGATGACTAATGTCACCGTTATTAATAATTCTCTCTTTTCTATACAAATAAATACAATAACATAATTGTGAGATATACTTCATCCAGTTTCATATATAAAAAAAAATTATTTTTTTAAATTTATTGAATAATTAATGTATCTGATCTATATTATAAAACAGATATATTAACTATTCAATGAACCTAAAATATTTTTTTTCTTATGTGAAACCGGATGGAGTAATTTGATATCCGTGTAAAAAATCACTCCCGTACGAATCAAAATCCTCTCCATTTATTAATCTCTCCATTTCTTCCATTTGGAGAGATAAAGACACAAAGAGGTTTGAAAATAATTAATAGTGGTGGGTCCCACTAAGTGGGGGACCTACTACATATTTTTTTGTATCTATCTTTCACCAAATGGAGTCAAAATCCTCTCCATTTATTAATCTCTCCATTTCTTACATTTGGAGAGATAAAGACACAAATAAATTTAAAAATAATTAATAGTAGTGGGACTCACTTAGTGGTAGGACCCACTATATACTTTTTTGTATCTATCTCTCACCAAATGACAATATCCATTTATTTTTAGTAAATGGAGAAGATCTTAACTCCACCAAATGACATTGTCCATTTATTTTAAACAAATGTAATGATCTTGACTCCTCCCGTACATAGTTAAATACTACTTCCGTTCCTTTTTAATTGTCACTTTTTGACATTTTACACAAACCAAAACAATCAATAAATGTTACTACTTTTGATACAATAAGTTATACTTTTACTATAATAACCTTTTTCATTTAATATCTCATTTCATATATTTCTCTCTCCGCAATAAATAACTAAGGGTAATATTGGTAAAACAACATTTAATATTGCATTGAACTTTGAAAGTGACAGTTAAATAGGAACAAAAAATTTCTTCAAAAGAGACACTTAAAAAGGAACGGAGGGAGTACTTGCTTAAAATTAATCATGATTTCACATGTACATACGAATCCTACAAATAACACTTGTCGAATTTTAAGAGGAAATGGAAAATGACAAAGTTGTTTTTTCCTAGGAAAATCATCAAATTTCTCTTTCTTTTTTTGAAAAGGGAATCATTGCCGTGACTATTTTTTGAGGGAACATTCGTGACATAGAGTATTTTCCTTTAATTAAATCAAGATCATCAAATCAATAAAATGATACATCCACGTTCCATTAAATCATTGCGTCAAAAAAAAAAAGCTGCATTAAATCAATTTCATATTGCACTTACTATCTTCTCTAATATAATCTAATTAAAGAACAAAGTAAACGGTACATCAGTGACAACAGAGGAGAAGTTCATTAGTAACAATAGAAGAGAGAGTGGCATCTCTTTAGTTCTCAGTATATGAATGCAGGACACATGGTAGGCTTAGAAAGAATAATAAAATGCGTGACTTTAATAAACATACAATATGACAATACTTAATTAAGTGTAGTCTGCTTATAATGTGTTTTTATCACCTATAATTAATTAAGTGCAAGTGCTTTATCACCAAAACGGTGGCCACATCCGGTATAATTCCAACCAAATCCTTCGTATGAGAGAATTGATGGATAGTAATCCACACATAGGGACGAAGATGTAACACCCATACTAATTTTATCTAGAATATTAGCATGTGTATTAGACTGATACTGGATACATTAAATTTTTCCAACAATAAAGTACAACACAACTGAATAAATACAATTTTTTTGCTCGTTTATACAACCTTTCAAGTACCATAATAAATACACTTATACAAAGTCTGATAACTCCTGAGCTGGTACATGACGAGCATCTGCACTCCATCCAGTGACCTCCTGAAGAACATCTTCATGAACCTCTTGCTAACCTGAAAACCTGCACCAGAAGGAGTGGGATGAGACATAATGTCTCAGTGAGCTCCACCCAACCTACTGTTGGCAACCACGGGGAACCTAGGGTCGATGTGCCTACTTTTGGCAATGTTGGGGATACCTATGATCGCCAAGCTTTATCCTTACCCATAAAGGGTCATACCTGCCTGTTCCTGCTAGACTGTGTAGTCATAATACCTGAAATACATCCTGCTAAACTAGTGATCAAGGGAAATCCTAGGATCACTGCCTGAGCCTGATAACTGAATAGTCATGAAATCTAGACTATAACCTGATAACTTGGTGATCGAGGGGACTCCTAAGATCACCACCTGTTACCTGCCTGATAGGTAATCCTGCCTAACAACATAATCTCATACCTAGTGATCTGGGGACATCCTATGATCACTTTCTGGTAACTGTTATCTGAACAGTACTGGTCATAAACTTATGTAATAAATACATATACATATTGCTTTAACATAAAGTTAGAAAGTTAGCATTGAACAAACATTATTATCTGAGTTCATTATGGAATGCCCCCGAGTGGAGTAACCCCGAAGCACATTCCTCTGATAACCGGTGAAAATTCCTATCTGAGGCTAATCACCGGACTCCTCTTATCGTTATGTATATTTGATACACAACTTAACTGGCATGTGTATATTTGATACACCATTCTGAACATATGCATATCTGATGCATCGTCTGAATCTATGCATATCTGATGCATTCATTACATAAATAATCATGTGTTACTTAACCTATAATATAAGGTTCTAAGCTTATCGTTCTAATAAGCCACTTAATCATTATTGGGTATCTGAACCCCTTATGCCTATATGAGGCCTTGAATATTTAAAATATTCCTTGCACTTGTACGCTTAATGAGTACATACTATTCTGTTTAGTTAAGGGAAACCTGAAAACTAACCCTTATCTACTTGATAACTTATGGATTAATTACCCATCTCTCTGTATGATACCTATCCTTATGCTAGATTAATCCTTGAAGGTTCTTGTATATCATTATCCCAAAGCATATCAAAGATCATTGGCAAGGTACAGTTGTTTGTAATAAAAATGCCATCCTGGGCAGGTTCGCTTTGTGACCCTGAGCGTCGCTCTGCGATCCCTGCGTCTGAACCTTCAGACTCTGGCAGGCAAGTTCGCTTTGCGACCCTGAGCGTCGCTCTGCGAACACCTGCGTCTGAACCTTCAGACTCTGAAGTCAGCTTCTGAAGCCAGAGTCTGAAGCTTCGCAGAGCCAAGTCTAAGCGATGGTTTGACGAAGGTTAGACAGTAGCAAAACTCTGCTACTTCGCTTTGCGACCCTAAGCGTCGCTCTGCGACTGTAGCAGAATACATAATTTTCTGAAAACATGTTTTAATCTTGAAAACCTTGGTACCCAACTGTCCAGTGATCTTTGGAAACATGCCAGGGACTCATTTGAACTATAAAAACTTACTGTGAACCAGGATTAAGCAAGGATCAAGCATATGTATCAAAAAGGGGGAAAAAACTATTCTTTTACTTAAATCTTAGCAATTAAGTTGTGATCTCACACAAAACTGACCCAAAAGGGTAAATTGTTACTCTAAGGAACCCACTTGAAACAACGCTGGTCTTGATAAGCTTCCTTGTGCCAAAACCCTAGCTTTAGTCCCTTTTTATTTCCTTTCTTCCAATCCTTCCTAAAAGCTTACTTGCTTTCAGTTCCAGAATTAGGGAAGCAAAAATGTGGATCAAGGCTGCTGCTGATGCTGATGATCGAAATCCTAGAGAGAGAGGGAGAGGAAAAATCTGATCTTAGAGAGGGAATGAAATGAGATAATTATGAAAATATTCAAGTTTATCCCCTTATAAAGCTCTTCCTCTCACAATTACCATTTTGTCCCTACTCACTCGTTATTTCTCTGTTACTGATAAAAGTTACGTTTAAGCGGGATGTTACACTCCACATGGGGGGTGGAGAAGTCCATGAGTACATCACAGGGGCCCAGATGCCGAATCCCGGATCCGAATCCCGGGTGTTACAGAAGATATATAGTCACTTTGTGAGTGTGGTCTAGAAGACTTCGACAATACTTTCTAGTCCAGACAATCATTGAGCAAAAAGATCAGCCTATAAGGCAGACTCACTTCCGACCAGACATAGAAAGAAGAATGATGAAATGGTCTCTAGAACTATGTGAGTTCGACATCAAATTCAAATTTAGGAAGTGTTGAATGAACAAAAGCAAGTATCAGTTTTTATATCGTTCCACAGGGATTAAGGCGATATCATATTCCGTTCAACTTCGATTATAGTTTTAAGTTAGGGTTTACTCGTTTTTGTACTACACTACTCAAACTTTTAAAGCATAATAAATAAATGGTAGAGAAATAGGACATAGAAGGTGTTTAGGATTGACTTTCATCAATCAAACATTGGTTATATCCGATTGATCACAAATACGAATTCTAGCGTTTTCTTATATATTGCATTATTACGTATTGCTCATCAACATCATTGATTTCCCAAATGACGTTGAGATATCGATTGTATCGTTTAATCGATGATTTCTCAATCCATTAAACGATCCAAAAGCATTAAGATTCAATACTATAATGTAATTATCAAAACCAAATCCCATTTCTAGAATTTCTTATCTTGATAGAAAATCATTCTAAACCTAGATTCAAAAGCCTTTTTCAACAACATTTAAATCAAACATAAGATTGAAAAGCAAGAAGAAATTCAATGGTATATAAAAATTGCTAGAATCATATATTGAATAATCAAAAGTTTACAACATAAGTGATTGATTACCTATCAATCCCAACAAAGGAGATTGGTTGATCATTTTCATGACAACTCTTGCAAAATAGGAAAGAAAGATGAAGATAGTTGAGAGCTTGATGTCTCAAAGCTTCTAATGATCTTCTTCAATCCAAATCTAGTTGCTAAATGAAGTTTTCCTCCTTCTAAGCCTATTCTCTTTCAAAGATTATATATTTTCTAAGCTCTGGAAAATTAAATATTCTGATAAAAGCTATATCTCTAGAAATGAGCTTAAAAATCTATTTATATGCTGAGAAAATCTTCGCTCGCTACAAGCGACCAGTCTGTCGCTTGTAGCGAGGACTTCAGTTGGTCCAATCCAAGAGCTCCACGTCACCATCAGCATTAAACCGCCCTGTTGGTCGCTACAAGCGACCAGTCTGTCGCTACTAGCGACCAGCCTTTGAAATTCCCTGCCTAGGCTCGCTTCAAGCGTCCAGTTCATCGCTACAAGCGATGAACTCCTGATAATCCCTGCCTAAGCTCGCTTCTAGCGATGGGTTCTGCGCTTCAAGCGATGGATGTCTGGAAATCCCTGCCTATCCTCGCTACTAGCGATGACTTCTGCGCTTGTAGCGATGGCATCCAGAAAAGCTTCAATCTTTTGCTTCAATCAGGTTCAATCATGTATTTCCTGCATAATCAAGTGGGGTAAGGCTTAGGATCAAATTCATTGCATTTCTAACACATTTAGGCCCTAATCCTAAGATAACTTGTACAACAAGTAACCATAAGTGCCTAAATTTGTACCAAAATATAACAACATTTAAGCACTTATCAAACTCTCCCCAACTTACATTTTGGTTTGTCCTCAAACCAAAGAACAAAAGGAAATTTTTCAAAGCTTTTAAAACCACAGTATTGAGCAATTTAGCAAAGGATTCAAAAGTGCGAAGAATTAAACATCCAAAGAGTGATTCAAATGTGATTGCGCATGCTTAAGTCCAGTTTCTCATTAAACAAAATACATTCTACAAATGTGAACTAGTTCTAAACACAAGGAATTAAATCATACAATCCTAAACAAGCAACATGTTTAAATTTGAACCAAACCTAACACACTTCTATATTAAGTATATGAACAATTGAAATCATTTGTGAGGGTTATGAACACTCATCCAATAAACATGATAACATACAATCAAATTATGTGTCTATCTTATTATCATTTCAAAAAGCATAAAAGGCATTGATCAAAAGGACTTTAAGGGTTGTAATTGGGCTAGGCTACAAAAGAATTGTCATATGTGGGATATTTGAATTCAAATGGCCAAGCAAAAGGAAACATTCAAACTAATTACAACTTCCTTCTTTCTCCAATACAACACTTGGTGAATTTCATTCTTTTCTATTCTTGATTGATTCTTGACAACTTTTCTTTTTCTTAGAAATCTTGCAAACCTTTTCATTTTTCTCTTTTCTTTTTCTTGGTTTGCTTTTCTTTCTTTTTTCATTTCTTTTTCTTGTTGTCAAGATCAATAAACATTATTCACCATACATTGACTTAAATAAAACCTTCCTTTCTCCCCAACTTATTCCAATGATACCCTAATCGAATGTTCCTTTGTTATTATGGCAAAGGTCAATAAAAATGACGGATAAGGGTTCAAAAGAAAACAATTATCAGAATTCAATAGAGAGTTAACTGTGACTGAATCTTTTTTACAAACTCCGGCAATTTAAATAAGCAGATGAGCTTATTAAATTGACAGTCCACAGTTAACAGTTCTGATTTCATTAGGCTCAGCTGGGTTAACAGATACTCACACATCTCACAGGGTATGTTCATTTGGTCAAGTATTTCTCTCAATTTTCAAAAAATTGCCTTGATCATTTCAATGCTCTTATACAAATTAAAACAACAACAGATTTAACATAATCTAACTAAGTTAAACATGGTATTGGTCTCCTGCATATATACATTGGTTGAGGATTCCTCACATTTTTGGCTAGTTCTAAATTGGTTCAAAACTAAACACATGCTTGCTTAAAAACTGAATAAATTAACTTGTGCGTGTAAAGAACTTATTCACATTAAAGAATATACCTAGAAAAACGAGAAAACGAGTACCTTAGCTGCGCGCTTTAACACTCATTCTTATCATTATCACTCAGATGATTCACAGTTCAAGCATTGCTTTTGAATCAATCATCTTTCTTTCAAAATTTGTTGGGATGGATTTTCAAAAAAATTTTAACAAAAATACTAAAGCATAAATAAATACTAACTATACTAACATGTTATACCCAAAATATAAATAACATAAACATAAACATAATATTATCCAAGGTACAACGGAAATACTCAAAGTACAAAACATAAATCAAAATGTTAAAGTACAAAGCAGAATAAATAAAACGAAAGAAAACAAATCATAAACTGCAGCTCTGCATCAATCTGAGTCTGTGGCCATGTCGTCGTCAGAGTCAATCAAATCAGCTACCCTGCGATCAATAGACTCAAAAGAAGAACCATCCCCCAGATCAGCGTCGACATCAACGTCGTCATCACCATCGTCACCAACATCCTGATCATCACCAGCTCCAGCTGCCTCTGCCCCTCCTGGAAAGAATGGCCTGTCCCCAGGCCATGCAATGTGCTCCGAGAAGAATGCAGGTGTCCACGGGCTCTGGCCACTGTCGTGCAGATGGCTCTGAAGAGTAGTAAGTGCCCGATGATTCGACGCATTCTGCGCCAACAGCATAGAGCTCACAGTAGCATAATCCCAACCGTGTAAGTCCAAAGGTGGAATGGTAGGATGGCTAGGGTGAGTAGTAGTGTGAGGTGGTGGTGGTGGCATGTGTGAAGGTCCTGCTGAGGATGATGGTCGTGGTGAGGTATGAGGTGGTGATGGTGGAGCAACAGGTGCAGGTGCAGAGCAATACCTATTGATGTATCTATCATCAATAGGATTTTTAATCTCCTCATCAACTTGTGATGGCATATGAACTCTAGCTCTCCTACATAGACCCATAATCAACCCGGGAAAAGTCAAGGGACATTTAGGTTTGGCCGGGGGTAATAGTCCACTTTCAGCAACAATCCTCATCTCATTAGCAATGAGCCTAGCTACGTCCACCTGACGCTGAGTGAGGATGTAATGGACTAAGGGGGTCACATCTAAAGTGGTGGAAGAGGTGTGAGACTTAGGGCGAATGTTATATAAAATCAAGGTAAGGATTACCTGAGCCTCAGTAGTCATGTGCTCACGGAGTGCTCTGAAAGGCTTACCTGAAGCCCGACTCACATCGTAACTCTTCCCTGCTTGGAAGATGTCCTGTGCTATGGTGTCGTGGTCCCACTCTCCACTCCTCTGACGCTCACCAAAGTCACACAGTGCTGTGGGTGCAAGGGGGTTATCTTCTTCATCTTCAACCACCTCCATAGGCTTGCCCAGATATGAATTGATGGACATGCGGTCGAATGTAACGGTGCGCCCACGCACATAGGTAGTGAAAGTGAACTCATCTGAAGGATCGGCGGGGATCGCGTTCGCATAAAACTCGCGAACGATCTCATAATTGATCTTCCTAGGAGGTGTGCAAAGGATTCCCCACTTCCTCTCGTTTATTACAGCTGCTATATGTGCATAATCCCCTTCTTCAGAGATCTCAAATCTCTTCTCGGACCAGATTCTTCTCGTCCTCAGTTCCTCGTATCGCTCCTGGTTCCTCCAGCTGAGGAAACGAGCTGCATCGTGTTGCGGAACATTGACTCTTGGTCGTGAAGAGGAACTTTCCACGTTCCTTTGACGTTTAGATGATGTTTTTGGTGCCATTCCTACAAAAGTGATCAAAACAGATGAAAGTCAGGTAGGGTATAAGTCAAATATCAATTAAAACAAGAATAAAACAAAATCTGGGTTCGCTCGCTACAAGCGACAGCTTGGTCGCTGTAGCGACGAAACCCAGAAAAACCCAGATTCCTGCGCTACAAGCGCAGTTCTAGCGACCAGACCCTTGTTCAAATTTTATGTTTTTCTTGATTTTGACTTGGTTCTAGCATGCGAAATCAACATTAAAGCTAAAATAAATGACTAACAATCACTTAAACTACCTAAATCCTCAAAAACCCTAATTTATTTTGAAATTTTCAAAAAGGGTTTTTCCAAAATGGAAATCCTATGAACAGAAGGATTACAGGTAAGTTTCCTAGTGATTTTCGTTCATTTATAACAACTTAACTAAGTATAAACATTGGGTAAGCATTCAGGGCATGATTTAATTTCAAAATTCGTAAAACCCTAAACCCTATTTTGTGAAATCAGCATGCAGGCACTAATAGCAAGTGAAAAGCTACTAAACATTAACAGAGAGGAACGAATAACATACCTGGTGAGTTGATTGAGCAAGATTATTTGCAGGCACAGAGTTGTTAGCAAGATTTGTGCAGAAATTAAATGAACAGAGATGCAGATTTGATATGGAATGTAAACAGATATGTTCAGATGCGAAAATAAAGCTAGAAACGGCTAGGATATTAAATAAAAGTGGTTGGGGGGTGGCTGAAGCGACAGGTCAAGCCTGGGAAATATAAAACTGTTTTCTGATACGCTCGCTACAAGCGCGCGATTCGTCGCTACAGCGACAGACAAAAAGCCCATCGCTACAAGCGATCAGTGGCGCTACAAGCGCAGGTACAAAAGCTGTCGCTACAAGCGACAAGTGCGTCGCTACAAGCGACACGTGTAAATTCCATCGCTACAGCGATGAGTTGGTCGCTGTAGCGACCATGACAGAAAACAGAAAAATAAATTTTGAAGTTCTAACCACTATCCCAACATGCATAAATATATGTACAGAAGTAAACTAACACTAAAAACACAACATACTTACAAAATTGGGGTGCCTCCCAACAAGCTCTTGTTTAACGTCATTAGATCGACGCCTGTTTCGCTTATGCATGTGAATCGATGAGTGAAATCGTCGTCGTGTGTCGAACGACTTCACCTCCGAAATATGGCTTCAGCCTTTGTCCATTCACTGTCCACGTCGACTTGGTGATAGGATCTTCAAGTTCCACAGCTCCATAAGGTTTCACTTCCTTTATCATGAACGGACCGGACCACTTGGACTTCAATTTACCCGGAAATAAACGCAGTCTTGCATTGAACAGCAGGACCATCTGACCAGGCTTGAATTCCCTCTTCATGATCTTCTTGTCATGATAACGTTTAACCTTTTCCTTATAGAGCTTACTCGACTGATAGGCTTGGTCACGCATCTCTTCTAACTCATGCATTTGAAGTTTTCTCTTCTCCCCAGCTTGCTCTTGATCAAAGTTCAAAAACTTGAGCGCCCAAAACGCTTTATGCTCCAACTCGACCGGCAAGTGGCACGCTTTCCCATACACCAACTGGAATGGGGTGAAACCCGTAGGAGCTTTGTATGCGGTCCTATAGGCCCACAACGCTTCGTCCAGTTTCAACGCCCAATCCTTCCTTGAGGATGACACGGTCTTCTCAAG